>MNCI01018080.1:199167-212328 GCA_015680685.1 Gnetum montanum
GAGAGACCTTAGGAATGTATGCTCGAGGTCAACTATACAACCTACGAACCCATCAAATCCAAGAGCTTATTCAGTGGGTAGCAAAAGAAGAAGGAGAATTAGCTACATGGGAGAGTGTTGAAAAACATCAACGGGACCAAAATCGCAACTTAACAAAGGTCCATGAGTATAACAAGGAGAAATCAACAAATCTCAAGGTGCTTATTTCAATAACTGATTTTTATTGGATGGCATGTACCTCCTTCATTGATAGGGTTCTATTCTCTTGTACTAGGTGAATCATATCCTAGTTGATTATCATAAGTTGTTCTCTTAACTGATGGATGCTCTCTTCAAGATTTTTTTTTTGCTTCTCTATGTTGGTGAACCTAGCATTATCTATAGCAATTTGCTTATTTTCTTCATGTACCACAGTGAGTACCTTAGCATGTGTATATGTATGTGCTTTTGCTATTGAGGCATTCCAAATTACTTTCTCCTTTTCATTTTCTATCTGCTTATTATGCTCCATGAGGAAATTGATTTGTTTTGTTCTAAACTACTCTAGTTGGTAAATTGAGTAGGATCTCTTCATTCTGCCCTTAGGATCATGCGCTCTTCTTGTAATATACAAATTTTATTGTCTACATGCTCTTTCCTAGTATTTTCCATGACTAGCTTACCCTTGGTTACTATGAGTTCTAATTGTATTACCATGACATCACTTGGGATGTCAAAAAGATTTGTCATGACTTGCCCAGTCTTTAGTAGTCGATCCAGCACATCCTCATGATCTACAGGAGCCAACTAGCATGTGAGCATCTCTAGCTCTAGAAAGATCAACTAGCAACATAACAGGTACATTGAATGATTTCTTTATGTGATTTGTAAGCACTTCTATGGCTCCTGCTGCATCCCAATGCTGCATAACCATACCTATGGCTCTTTCTTCAGTTTCTAGCACCACTTGGAATGATGCAACGGTCCCAGAATTCTATTGTGACAATTTGGTCCTTTCCTCTTAACTACAATGAAATCTGCCCACTAGTAGGATCTATGGAAATTGTGGGTTGGATGGCACTATCGATGACTTTATACAATTTGGCCTCCTCATGTGTTCTCCAACTGATGATCTCTCTAATTTTTTGTAGATGACTTATTGATGGCTTGTAGTCTTGCGGAGGCGATAGTGGAACATGTTGTTGCTATTGTTCTTGTTGCTGCTATTACTCTTGCTACTACTATTGTTGTTGCTATTAACCACTGGGTCCTACTTATTGCTGTTGTATAGTAGTTTGAGTGGTTTCCACAACATCTATTTGTTTCTTCACTTGGTCCTTCTTTGATGGTGTCAACTTAAGCAGTTTAGCATAGGAAGCATTCTAAGCCGTCTTAGGGACATCATTGATGTATCCTAGGATTCCAATATGTCTACATAGCTTCCTGATGAGGCAAGATAATGGAAGTATCAACTTCCCTGCCTTCTTTTCCTCAAACTACTATTGGATCTCAAGGAAATAGAGGTGCACGATGTTTACATTAAATTTCCCCATTAAAATCACACTTCCTTTAGTTGCATATGTGGATATCCTATTCAATCGTTTTTTGGGAAATAAATAATATGTGTTAATTTTGAAGTAAATCCTTTCTTCAAGAGTTAGCTCATTGTCATCCTTGTCATCTTTTGCCATATGCTCTTTGCAACCATAATTTTCTTGTATATGTATTTGATCTAGTGAAAATATGTGCTACTTTTGCCCCTTCATTGGGCACATTAAGGGGTTCAACTATCACCTTTAGAGAATAGGATATTGAGACTCTCTCAATGTCAATTGTTACATCTTTTCCTTTGTTATGCTAGAATTGATATGTGTCTTCCAAATATCATTCGTCATTGTTTGTGAGTGTAGGCCATAACGATGATGCTTAGAGTTGCACCTTCATCATTTTTGGAGCAAATTCTACGAATGGATCCAAGTTAAGCTCTACGATCATGGTGGACATGATCATTTTCTCCTGGATGGCTTGGAGGTAATCTGGTGATAACGTGAGGTACTATCCTTGTGTTGGTGCTTATGGATCTTCTGTCTCTACCTAGGCCAAGTGTCTTGTAGTAGGAGTTTCTTGATGGAGACTAAGGAATTGAGCCTCTTTCCCCACATGTTTTGCTTGTGGGATCTTTTTCCTTATTCGGCCTCGCCTATGGCCTCTTAGCCTTTTGCTTGCTACCTATGAAGGTCCTCTTGTTGCTCCTTTTTAAAGGCCGTATGCAATCACCAAGGGTTTGTAAATTATTAAAATGTTTACTCTAGTTCTTAATAACTCTTTCCTTACTTGTAACCTTTATTAGATAAAGTTTTAGCTTGTTATGATTGTAGAGTTAGAAAAATCTTCAAAAAGGAACCCCTTAGGTGTTAGTTTCCTTATAGCTCTTCAAAGTTCTCTATTTTGCTCTTATTTAAAGCCTATGATAGTTGGTATGGGTTATTAAGAGGATTATTTAAGTGTTTTTGACTTTAGTATGACTGATTTTTATTAAAAATTTGCATTTTTTCTTTCATACCTACCCTTATGATACCTTCCAAGCATTAGAAAATTCTAACTGAAATTTAAGTGATATCAATCTAAGCACCTCCCACAACTAAGTTGAGAGCTCTATGATCAAAAAAGTTCAAGAATTGCAGAAATCATGCAATTAGAGCTACATGTGTGGAGTTATGAGCATTTGAAGTTGGGAGGTCAGAGCTCTTAGTTCAGATGAAAAAATGGCAAAAAGTCCATTAGCTTCAAAATTTGAAAATGAAAAATTCACTAAGTACCCTGCTCTATATATTAGGGGTGAAAACTTCAATTTTTTCATTGATTTTTCTTGAAAAAGAATGAGTTAGTTGGAATGTCTAGAAGCTATGAAACATGTCTAAAGGATCTAGGGCTACGAATGATGCATATTTTTTGAGACTTTGGCATAGAAAGTGCATAATGAAGGAATCTTGGGCTATGAAAGTTTATTAAGTGTTCTGGATGGATAGGAAATGTCTGATGAAGTTTTAGTGTCCAATTGGAGTTTGAGATGATTAAGAAAGGATTTTATTAACATTATTATTGTTGGAATGATCAAGATGATGTGGAATTTCTTGCTACATATAAGATGCAATAGTTATACAAGTGGATCCTCCCCAAAGCAAGCTCCAGCCCTTAATGCCCTTGTATACCACACCACAAAGTGTTCATGGGCACTCAAGGAGTTGAATGTAATGCATACCTATTAAGCAAAATACACATGTTAGCACCAAGTTGGGAAAATTATACTATCTTACACAAAATCACAAGTTATGATTACATATACAATGAGATGAAATGGACTTAGAAGGGATTGCTGAAATTGGGATGTGAGGTGTCTTACCATAGGCATAATGAATTCTTGTGTTTTATTAGTAGTTATGGTAATCATTAGTATTTTTGTCCAAGATTCAAACCAAGTCCAGACCACATTCTAGTAACATCGCATTGGTTTACATCTTAGATTCATCATCATAAGGCTATCACCATTGCAAGGAGTATTATCACTTGGTGTGTTGTCTAAGGAAAGTGTTTATTTAGTGCATGTTTTTCTATTTTTTAGATTTTTAAGAGGCCACCTATCTTTAGGAATGGGTTCTTGTGCATTTATTTTATTTTTAATTGTGCTAACCTTACCAAAGGACTACCTTTAGGCATGGGTAACATGTCTTTCTAGTGATATGATAAGGTAGCACTTATTGTACTCTTACTTCCATTTTTCGTTAGATCTACAAGAACATAATAAAACCTTAACAATTTGAGAAGATCCACAAGTCCCCTTGATGTTACATGCTTTACATTCCCACTTAGTTCTTCACTTTTCAGTCTAGGTATAATGATCACAAGTTTATTCTTAGTTTGTTGATGGAAAGAATATCATTATGGACATGGTAAGAACCTTTTATTAATGGAATGGATGGATGAATGTTGTGGTCTCATTATATGAATAATCAGTTCCTTATGACTTGATAATATAGAGAAATCTTCATCTTATTAGACTACATCTTACCTTATTCTTAATGTGTTTTATTAGTAATCAAAAATATTTACAAAGAAAATGAAAATAGAGTATGAAAAAGATAGTAAAAATGGAAAATATGTAAAAAATGAAAATGTTAAAAGAATGAAAAATTATTAAAGAATGGAAAAATTTGAAAGAATTAAGAAATTATTAAGAAAGTGAAAAGTATAGAAGAATAGAAAAGTAAAAAGAAAGTGAAAAGTTCATTAAAGTACCTATGGGTCTAGATGGACACCCTCACGACTATCATTAGGATTAGTTAAATGAAAGAGAGAATGGGTGGAAGTCAATTGGATAGATTTGGTAGATTCCTTGGATGTTCATAGTAGAATTTGACTTGTTGGATGTTAGCAAGAATGAGCTTATGTGGACAGGATGGGTGGTAGATATGTAAGACACCAGATGGATAAGTGGCCTAAACAATGTATGGTCTCTCCCAAAGTGTCTAAAATTTGGCTTTTTGGGGTAGATGATTAGGATTATGGTACAGGACCTTATAACCCAGTTATATAGTTACTTGCCTTATTCGTGTATCATGCCTAATTTTGGATTAATTTTTATGGACTTCATTACTCATGAGTGCTACAAGCCTATTTTCATCTAAAAGATTTAGATTCATGTGGCATTCTCATTGGGCTAAGCTGAAATCAAGGTCAAGTTGACTGGCAGTAGCTAAGGTTTGAAGCTTTTCCTGAATAGGAAGTGTCGATAGTTATCCATAAACTATCTTGTACAGGGAGTATCCTATGGGTAACTTCCATGATGTCCTATAGGCCCATAGAGCATTGTTAAGTTTAATACTCTAATCCTTCCTAAATTTACTAATTTTTCTAGTTAAGATTCTAGTGATTTTTTGGTTAGTAACTTCCATTTGACCATTAGCTTGGGGGTGGTATGGTGTAGTTAGTTTATGGTTGATCCCCAATTGTTGCATGAGCTTCTTAAAGGTAGCACCCTTAAAATGAGTTTCATTGTTAGATATGAGCTATTTGGGTACTTCAAATCTATTCACCACATTCTGTTGGAAGAATTTGGTAGTGGTCTTGGTTGTACAATCTTTAACTATTGCTACCTCTACCCACTTTATACAGTAATCCATAGTCACGATTATATATGCTCTTCCATTTGACATCGGCATTATGGGTCCCATAAAATCAATTCCCCATATATCAAATGGCTCCAAAGGCTATATCTGCTATGGTGGTCCATCATTTTTGGCCATTATTCCTCCATCCTTCTAACATCTATCACAATATTATGTAAAGTTGTGGGCATCTATGAATAATGTATGCCAAAAGTAGCCTACCATTATTAGTTTGAGTATTAGTCTGCACCTTGCATAGTGGCCACCACATGGACCTTCATGGGCATCTTGTAGAACTTATTGTTGGTCACACTTTGGCACACACCATCTGACTAGCTCACCTGCATAGATCTTGTATAGAGTGCCATGGATTTCCATATATCTTTTTGCTCTATGAAGGAATTGTTCTTATTGTTTCTTACTCCATTTAGTAGGAAGCTCTTATGTTGATAGATAAGTTAGATATTCTACTATTCGTTGCTTCCTTGTTGAATTTATAACCTTTACTATTTTAGTAAATAGGTTTTCATTGGGGAACTAGTCAAATAAAGCTTCTTATTAACCTTGGAAATCCCACTTTAGCCATGATAGATGATTGGCTACCACATTTTTTGCACCCTTTTTATCGATCATCGTGATGTTGAATTCCTATAGGATAATAAGCCATCTAATCACTTTGGGACTGACTGCTGGTTTATTCATGAAAAACTAGATGGAACTATGATCAATATAGACATAGATTTGATACCTAAGCACATAATGTCTAAATTTCTTAAGAGTGTACACCAAGGCCATCAGCTCCTTTACCATTGTGGTGTAGTTTAATTATGCTTCAATGATGCTTCTGCTAGTACAATGTATATAATAGGATCTCTTCTAATCATCTAGTTGTGTTAGTATTGCAACAAGTGTGTAATTGGAAGCACTAGTCATGATGTGAAAAGGCCTAGACCAATTTCAAGTTTGAAGGATTGGTGTCTCAACTAATTTTTTCTTCAAAGTTTCAAATGTCTTTTCACATGACTCTATCCATTGGAAGGATGCATACTTCTTAGTGAGTTTCATGAATGGTTTTGCTATCTTTGAAAAATTCTCTATAAATCTTTTATAATATCCCATGTGGCCCAAGATTGATCTCACATCTTTTACTATTTATGGCCTTTGAGTGATATTCTGTATGACTCAAATTTTCTCAAGATGTACCTCAATATCTTTTTGAGAGATTTTATGTTCCAACACTATACCATCCTAGACCATAAGCTAGATTTTCTACTAATGAAGCTTGAGATTGGTTTCCACACATCTTTTTAGTACTTACTCTAACCAGTCTAGTGCTTGCTTGAGATCTAGCCCATATGTCAAAAAACCATCCATTCTATTTTTGGAAGATGCTTAGTACCAATCTCTAGAAGGTGGTTGGAGTATTGCAGAGACCAAAAGGCATCTGCCTGTAGGAAAATGTTTTCCATGGACCAGTGAATATCATTTTCTCTTGGTCTTTAGGTGTAATGCAAATCTAAATATATTTGTTGTATTTATCCAGAAAACTATAATACTCATGTCTAGCAATGGTATCCATGACCCGATCAACAAATGACAGAGGGAAGTAATCCTTGAATGTAGCAATATTCAACATCTAGAAATCAATGCAAACTCACCATTTATTCCCATTCTTTGGAACAATCACTAAGGGATTGACCTAATCACTATTCATTATAGGATAGCTAAATCCTACCTTTAGTAATTTCTCCAACTCTTTCTTGAATACTTCTTTAGTTTGGGATTAAGCCTTCATCAGGGTTGGCATTGTGGTTTGATTGTTGGATCAGTACATATTCGATGTTAATAGATTCTTGAATCAATTCCCATGATCTCATTGTAAGACCATGCAAATGTTGTGGGCCATCTATTAATCACTTTTAGCAACTTCTTCTTCTATTCGTCTTTTAGATTGACATTTAATTATAATCAACTTTTTATTGTTTAGGAAACCATATTCTAATGTTGTTGGTAGGGCTTTTAGTTCTAGTGGTTTTAGCTCCATAGTGTTTGGATCTCCAATTTTCCCTAGTCTACCTCTTCTTCTTAACTTGTTCATGGTTAGAAGTGCCTTTTGCTTAATTGCTCTGGCTTATCAGCCTCTTTAAGGTAGGCACTAATAATTTGCTTTGCTAGTTTCATGTACTTGTTGGATTGAGTTTCTTCATTTGTGATCAACTACTAGATGCCTTCTTATTATGTGGCTATTGCATATAGATAATTTTGCACACATATTTCTTCTATACATTTATTGCATGCCTTGGTATCTTTTTGTTTAATGGTCCATATCCTCTACACTTAATTGCATCCGTTATCGCTATATGTGATACATGGAACTTTACATATTTTTATGATGCTGAATTCGTCTTCCTTGGAAATATCCAAGGAAAAATCATGAATACCAAGCTTAGCATTAACAATGCTAAGACAAGCTCTTTCCATGATAATTGGAAATTCACCCTTATTTTTACCAACATGAATAACCAGAAGATCTGTAGGGTAAGACTAGCCACTAATGGTGGTGATCACATCATCCACTTATCCTACTGGAACTATGATTAACTGGTTCACAAAATCTTATATCATGTTGCTCTTCTTCAATAATGGTAGATTCTAGGCCTAATACATGTCTTGTGAGATCAGGTTTACTCCAGACTTGGAATCAAGTAGAGTGTTCCATGGTTTCTACCCTGCTAACTAAAGGTAAACTAAGGGAATTCCTAGATTTGTTTACTTTTGTGAAAGTGCTCTAACCTTTATCCAATGGATGATTATTTGAGTAAGCATGATAGTGGTTACATTGGTTTTTGACAAAGAGGTAATCTTGTTATTCTTTGGAAGATTGGATGAGCAGGGGATGGAAGCAGATGTGATCTCCATCCTTTGAACCTTCTTAGGACTTGTTTAGAAGAATAGTCATTTCTTGGATTGTGATTCACATGTGATCACATCTTCCTACATGTTAACTGCCCTTATTACACTTTTCTATTATGGTTCTGATGGTAGTTCCCCCTACATGATAAGAGGTAGCACTGGCGTGAGAGGATTTGGATGTTGATTGGAAGAACTAGCGGTGGATCAATGCATGTACTAGTTTGAATCTAGCGTTGGTGGTGTTGGTTTGTGGTACCAAATGGTATAATATTATGAAGTATGAACAACATCATTACCAGGAGAGATTAGACATTGCACATGGTATCCATATGGGTTTGGCTACCGATATGGATATTATTGGTGTGGTGGTGGCATGACCCATGATTGGGGTTGTTGCCACTGCTAACGGTACTGTTCCTATAACTATGGGTAGATTCCATTAGGATAGTATGTTGGTTGAAAAGTTTTCTTGTAGTTACATTGAGGATAAGGTAAACACTTGGACATTTGTTTCTAGATAAATTTGGGATTAAGCGCATATGCCCCTGTCTCTTGTAAGTGTGTCATTACGAGATAACATCCTTTAGGATGTTTGTATTGGCATAAAATACATCCTTTCTCATCTTTAGAGATTGTGTCTAAACACTCAGCCACTAAAGCTACTTTTCCCTTTTGTCTAAAATTTTTCTTCTTCTTCTTGTCCTTGCCCTTAACAAAGGCTTTCTTTGTTCTTTCTTCTACAATCTTCAATGTTATTGCAAAGCTTTCATCAACTAAGTTCCACATTTTCTACCTTTGCTGCAATGTTAGTTATAGATTTATAAATTGGTAGAGTCTTCTTCTAAACTACCTAATCCAAGGTTTCTTCCTCCTAGGTATCACAAACTCATACATCTCTTTTTCTGATAGATGGATCTATATTATATTCTTTTGTTAATTATCTCTTTCTTAACTCACCTTCCTCCTTTTCCACTTGATTAATCAATCTTTGTATATGATGGATAGACATTGCTGACAACCATCCTTGGACATAAACCCTAAGGTTCTCTCTAGTCTTGTTTCGTAACCCATCTACAATGTGCCTTAGCTATTCCTATTGTGAGCATCCATGGCTTGAGCATCTATGTAGTAGTGAATAATGCCTACCCATTGCCACATCAAGGGATTCATGGGTCCTTTGCTTTCATCATTGGATTTATTTTTGCAAATTGGACACTAGTGAATAAGTTTGATATTTATCATTGAAGAGCTCTAACATGGTACTCCATCTTCTAATTGATTCTAATTAAAGTGAGCTATATGAGCTCTTAGCTTCTTTCACAAATTTCTGTGGGAACAAATTTAATTTTTACTAGTCACTTTCAATATTTTGCAGGGTGTAGGCATTGTGAAATGCTTGAAGGTGGTGTTGAAGATCAACATTATAACTAGCCTCAAATTTGGGCATGTTATTCATATCTAGTCTTTTAATACAACTATCCCCTGATGTGCCTGGTTGAAATATAGATAACTTCCCTAATGTTGATCATGCTTCGAATAGCCAATACGAGTTCATCATCATAATCGGGTTTGTTGGCTTTGTTGTAGTGATTTCCCCTTTGGTGGTCATGTTGTTCTCGATCTTCTCTCCTATTTCTATGTCTTCTTCATTCATAATCTTCATCTTCCTCATCTAAATGCCTTATGTGATAGTCTTGGTGATCATGAGTCCTTTTTTCCTCCCTATCATGGTCTTGGTACCTTAGCCTCCTCCTATAAGAGTCCATTGATGATTATGAGGATGAGGACAAGGTAGTAGGAGAATGGTGTTGACTTTTCCTCCTTTCATGACTCTCACATTCTTCTCTATAGGATCTCATAGAATTCTTGGCCTTGAGTCCTACTTAAACCTTGAGTCAGTTGCCTTCCTCTTAGGTGTCTCTGCTAGGGTGGAATGCAGTTGAACTTTGATAGGTTCCTCCAATCAAATGATAGGTGTTTGCGAATGGACTTCATGATTCTAGTGGAGTTTCTTAGTGATGAATGCATTACCATTAAGCTCTTCTAAGACAATAGGAGAGTTGATGTTCTTTCCTTTATTTTGGACATGTTTAATTTTCATGGTCATGTCTCTCTTTACTTAATCCTTAGAGGGTTGATAGGGCCATGTCATGTGTTTGGTCACATGATACCTATCAAGTGCCTTACTTAGATTTATGCTCCTTAGAGCTATTTGAAGCATGATGGATGGTGAGCACTCTGGAGGTAGAAAAATTGTACCTTGAAGATCTCTCCACCTTAGTTACCCATCTTGGTGAAAGATGAAAGTAAATTCAGGATAATAAGGATCATGATGAGAATATGAGATCCTTGCTTACATTGGCATACTCCATTCTTCATTATCACTGATTCTGTTATTGCTTAATTTTATCTCTTTGGTAGGTGATGATGTATCTTTATTTGAAGCCACATTGTGGTTTAATACTTTTGGTTCTTAATATAACAAACTTTATGAAATTAATTACTTAGCATACATTGACTTGTCCTTGGCAATAGCACCAATGATGAGCAATGGAGTAATCCAGCATCTAATCATATAAGTCATAGGTGTTCACATGCAACCAGATTGTAATTCATGGATAAGGAAAGGTTAATATGCTAGTAGTTGGTTTATGTTTGAGACTGTTGCCTTTCCATGAGGAGTTAGTGCAGTTTATATGTATGGTTTAGCTCATAATGAGGTATATGATATTTAATGTTGGTAGGCCATTGTTACTCTTAGCAAACATAATGGAAATGGAAATGATTTCTAAATCTAAGTAAAATAAGTAAATAGATTTGTTCTAGCCTATGGCAATGAGTATTCATTCCTAATCTTTTGTACACATATTAGGCTTTGTGTAACTACTACTAGAATACCAAGTGTACCGCTACTAGTTGTACCAAGCGATAACACTACTGGGTTACTAAGTAATTACACTTAAGTGCTTGAGATTAGTTGTACTCATTTCACTTAATAATAATAGTAATAGTAAAGTGCATGGAATAGTAAAACATTATGCTAAGTCAAAATTGTAAACTAGGAGAATGCTACAATAGTGAGAAATAACTTGATCTTTATTTCCAGTCACACTTGTATCCAAGTACAAGATGTTCAAATAAAGATGTCATGCACTAGGTCACACTACACTGCAGGAATTCAGACTTCTAAGTGCTAGATTATGAAAGCAAATTGAAAGAGTTTTGTTACTATGGAATGAAATTTATGCAGATTTGTGCACCTAAGTTTTGTACTTATAGGCTACACACATCCCACTATATCATATCTATGATGACGTAGCTTGTGCTACGATATCATATATATGACATCATAGATACTATATCGTAGTTACGATAGCATTAGTCAAGAAAAATTAACTTTATCATTATTTTTGGATGTTATAGCAAACATAAAATATACATTATATTAGACATTATGCATAAAAAATAATAAAGAAAATGAGCAATTAAAGCGACTGCCAACAATATGAGCAATTTCATGTCTCATCATACCCCCACGACTGAATGAAAACTCGTCCTCGAGTTAAAGTAAGAACAAGCTACATTGATTACATAGTGGATAGGTATGGGATTATTAGATGGAAAAATGGGATGATGCTGCAGTGTGGGAAGAAAACAAAACAAAGACACAACACATAGAATATTTACAAAAATTTGGAACTCATGTAGTTCTTGGTGGTAGTGACTCCTCCATAGGTGTCTTTCCCTTTTTCTTGTGCTCCAGGTTTGGGGATTTGATAGCATTGAAGTACGGCCTAGAGTTTCTCCTCTTGTAAGGCCTTGAGTGCCTTGGCATGCGTGTAAGCTTTCACTTGTGTCATAGAGGCAACCCAGTCAACCTTCTCTTTTTCTTCCGCCACCCTTTTATTCTCTGTCAACAGTTTATTAAGTTGCTCGGTTCTGAAAGTGTCTAGTTGGTTTTGAGCAACCTTTGGCCCTGTATTCGGAAGGTTTAATACTTCCAAAATGGCTTGAACAGAGAAGTCAACAGTCACACCACAATTGTCAATCATGGTGCCTTCTTCTTTGTTGTGCCAAAATTGGTACATTTCCCCTAAGTACCAGGAACCGCTTTCAAAGAGGGTATCTCCTGCTTCTGCGTGCCCAGACCGTATGGTAGGAGGATCTTCTTGATGAACACTGAATGATTATTCCTCCTATTCTGCATGTTGTCTGGTAGGATCTTGTCTTCCACCTCTCCAAGATCGTTTGATCACACCTTGAGCAAGACCTTCCTGTTGTCCACGTTTTGGGGCCATCTGCAATCACACAGGACCAATTGTTAGTAAGGTTGTTACCAAAGTTAGGTTATACCTTACTGCGTGCCTTAATAAATTTCCTTTATTTTCGTATGATGTTAATTATTGGAAGAATATGTCCCTGAAAGATTATAATGTTGAGTCCTCTTTGCTTAGGTGGTTTCCCAATTTAATTTTCTGGTATAGCTAAGGGGATGAAATTGTTTTTGACACATTTTATTCTTTATTTTATAACTAATTACCCTTAATAATGTCCTTTGGGCAATGATGAATTTCAAAAATTTATGTGCTATTCAGCATGTACCCCATCCCCCATGACTAAGCTAAACACTCTGGGTTCAAGTAGGTTCAAACGGAATGAAAATCGGAGTACCAACGAGCGAGTTATGGATATGAAAGCAAGGGGGGCGCAATCTCAAGTCGTAGAGAGCAATTTTAAAAAACTCCCCCTGCATGAGTAGTTGAAAATGATGTTGATTAGCACATGGGGGTTACGTATATATATTTTTGTTGAAGTTAGGGCACTTAGAGAACATACCGAATTTTTATTATTTCTTTTGAAATTAAGCAATGTAAACTAAGGACATTTGGACGATTGTTAAAGGGTTCCAGGGTAATTCAACTAGTTCTAAAGGCACAAAAATTATGATAGTGTGGAATTTATCAATAAGGACCTCGGATGGTAGAGAAAAAGGCTATGTGATGGTATTAAGGGAAAGAAAATTATGAAAAATTAAGCTGAGGGTAAGAAATTATGTGTTCTAGCTAGAGAATTAATGAAGATTACAACAAAATTACACAAGTGG
>MNCI01018080.1:213230-276014 GCA_015680685.1 Gnetum montanum
TACCCCATAACTAAACGGTTAAGTATGGCAAGGATTAATAAATGGGAAACGAGGATCCTTGCATATTGGAAATATTGAAGTTGGTCCATACTTATCACCTTGGATTTCACACACTTTATAATAAACACAGTGGGGCACTTCATACAATGTAGTTCCCGGATAACAAGTTGACCCACTATGATGTTTAGGACTGTTAGATGGTATGCAAGAATTGGAATGATGCCTTCCATGGTTGTGTTCATTAGGCCTTATGGTTTTTGGAGTGTAAGTTGGTGGCCCTGATGAAGTTACATGAGGCGTTGGGTTCGAAGGTAAGGGTGCACCACAGTGTTGGACTTGTGCTAAGTTGGAAGATGCAGTGGCCTCTGAATTGTGTTGTCCCTTCCTACAACCGTGTTTAAAGAAAGGACGCTTTTGATGTCGGGGAGGCTCTTCACTGTTGTTAGTAGCAGTAGCACAAGTGTTGTTCATGGGTTGTAGTGGTACAAACACCTTAGGAACAGTTGGTGGCATTGTGGAAGGAGGAAAAGGATAAGAATGTTGAAAGTTAGGAGGAATGTAAGGTGCGCAAGGTGGTGGTTGTGTTGGAGGTATGGGTTGATAGTATTGTGGAGAATAGTATGGTGGTGAGATAGAGTATGGTGGCCCGAATGGAGAAACAGGATGTTGAATGTGATAAGCATTTGAATTTGGAAAATATGAAGGGTGCCTCCAGTCTAAGGGTGGCCTCCTCCACGATTGGGATTGTTGCCACTATGGTCTAACACAGTATCTCTATACAAACTCTGGATGTAGTGTATTTCCCCAATGCTCATGTAGATGTAACAATATTGGGCATCGGCCCTTGGGGTGATCGTACAGGCATATGTTGCATTCATACGTATGATTGGCAGTTGAGCACTTATTCCCTTTATTCTTTTTTTCCGAATGTTTACTATTTCATCTTGTTTCTTGGGTGGTCAAAATTCTATCTCCAATGGTGTTGATAAATTCTCCACTCTTTTGATACATCCATTCCAACATCTTATTGATCTTTTTCCTCGGCTTCTTCTAACGATTGTTGTATTGGCAAAGATGATGTTTCCATCTTGAGATTTGTTGATTTCTCCTTTTTATGATCATGGACCTTTGTTGAGTTGTGATTTTGGTCCCGTTGATGTTTTTCAACACTCTCCCATGTAGCTAATTCTCCTTCTTCTTTTGCTACCCTTTGAATAAGCTCTTGAATTTGATGGGTTCGTAGGTTGTATAGTTGACCTTGGGCATATGTTCCTAAGGTCTCTCTTATTTCATTACGTAGCCCATCAATAATATGATACATTAGCCTTTCCTCGGAAAACCCATGGCCTGGACAGTTGTTTAACAGTGCATAATATCTTTCTAAGGCCATGTCCAAGGGTTCATGTTTTGCTTGTTTCCATCCTTGGATTTGTTTCCTCAAGGCTGACACTCTTGCGTAGGTTTGATATTTTTCATTAAAGACCTCTACCATTGTTGACCAGTGTCGTATTGAATTTGGTTTTAACGATCTATACCATACTTTAGCTCAGTCAACGAGTGTCATAGGAAAGAGCTTAAGTTTTTTCCAACTGTTATCAATGTTATTCCATGTGCAGGCATTGTAGAAGGCTAGTAAATGTTGATGCGGATCTAAGTCATAGCCTCCTGAAAATTTGGGAAAGTTGTTTAAATCGAGCCTAGGTAGATGGCTCTCTTTACGATGCCTACGTGAGATTCGAACAGCCTCTTGTATTTGCGTTAGGCTTGTAGTGGCCAGTGGCGGTTCATCGTCATCGGGTAAGTTATGCTTTCATGTATTATGATGACATTTTTTTTTGTTCATTCTTATAGGAAACTCCCACTTCAGGTTGTATACTCCAATCTTCATCGTCATATAGCTCATTGGTTCTCCAATGAATTTCCTCACTAAGTGTGGCATTATTATCATCTTGTAAGAGAGGCATTGTTTTGTGTGAGTTTAGGCGTGACTTTTAATAATTATTATTTTCTGAAAGATATATCGTTAAGTCCTTTACATTGACCTTGTATGATATAACTAATCTAGATAACTAGCACCATCCCTGGCAACGGCACCAATGATCAACATTCTTATCCTTTCCCTCCTTCCACAATGCCACCAACTGTTCCTAAGGTGTTTGCACCACCGCAACCCATGAACAACACTTGTGCTACTGCTACTAACAGCAATGAAGAGCCTCCCCAACATCAAAAGCGTCCTTTCTTTAAACACGGCCGTAGGAAGGGACAACACAATTCAGAGGCCACTGCATCTTCCAACTCAGCACAAGTCCAACATTGTGGTGCACCCTTACCTTCGAACCCAACGCCTCATGTAACTTCATCATGGCCACCAACTTACACTCCAACAACCATAAGGCCCAATGTGTATTTATAGCCAAAAACAAACATTGCATCGACAAGGCCTCATCGATGTAGCCAACTGAATGTGACTCATCATACCCGCACGACTAAATGAAAACTCATCCTTGAGTTTTTTAACAAAATTGGAACGGTATGGGATTATTGACTAACTTTTCTTCAAACAAAAAAAATTGACCGACTTGACAAAAAATGAAGTGCTCGGATGTACAAATCAACATATTACAAAGAATGACGATGTTCAGGATACAAAATTAAATACCATGACTTAACTCTTCAAAACTGGATAGCATGTTCCTTGATGTTGTGAAGCTATTGAAGAAGATCAATGGTCCCAAGAAATGGTGGTTCCTGAGGCTTTGAGGAACTTTCACCAGCTTCACACATGGGCAGTGGTTGAGGTGGTTGTGGCTGTCCTACTACCGCTGCAACTTCAAGCAGGAGGTAGAAAGCATCTAGTAGTGCTTTCATTTTCTCCTCATTACTCTTGGGATCATGCACCATCCATGTAGCTTTCCCAATGTGGGTTGGAATAGGCACATCCCAAGGACATAAGATTGCTAGAAATAGCTCTTTAGCATTGACAAACCATGCAGCAAACTATTTGCGTTCAATGTCAAATGTCCTAACTGTGTCTTTCAACTACTGGCAATCATTCATCCATTTGGCTAGGTTCTCAACGATTAATCATTGATCTCTAAACTATGCTCTGAGAACTTCAAGTTTAGTGTTTGCAGTCTCAAGCTTCTACTTGGTGTCTTTGTGATGCTTGAACTATGCCTTGTATAATAGATATGAGCTAGCCACTTTTTTTTACAATTCTAACCATAGTCGTTTGGTAGTCAGCATTGCCAAGTTTGCATATCAAAGATTGACCAACTCCATATATTCTATCATTTCCTTGATCTGCAACTCTTTTAAGTCGATTTTCACTTTGTTGTAGGCATCGATCCCATCAATGATGGATTACTATATTTTTCTTCCTTGTTCGAGTTGTTAGAGGGCTTTGTTCAGTTTTTTCTTTGCCATCTAAATGTGTTTTTCATTCACTTCCTTTTGTAAGCCAACCTAGTCTCTGTAGTGATTCTTCGCTTTTTCAAATTTGAGGACCTCATTCTTTTAGGTGGTGATTTCGATGGCAGACTTTTGGCACAAGGTGCATACTTCCTCCATTGATAGTTTTGATTTCCTGTGGCCAATATCCTTAGTTCAATGTTCACCCTAGCAAGCTACTCCTACTGTTGATAAATAAATTCCTGCATTTTTTCCTTCTAAGCATCAACATCTCATAGGTAATAATTCTATGTGGTCAAGGATTCATTCTATTGGCACATTTGGTTCAAGTCCTTCTATATTGAATACATCTTGGCTTCAATTATGGACCAATTGAAGATGACCATAATTGCCTCCTCCTCAACCTTCTAGAATTATTCTTGAAGTTATTTGAAAGCTTCATCTCTTGTTACTATTGGGTTGAGGATCATAGGATCTACAAGTTGGGTATGTAGTCCGGAAACCTTTTGGGTCAAGCATTGATTTTTTTCTTGAGCTATTTTGAGTTGCCCCTCCAGAATAATATATTTTCCCCTTACATTAAGTAGCTCTGACTAGGTTGTAATGATGTCTTCCAAAAGATCAAAGATGTCTAGAGTCAGTTGCCCAATTCCCACTAGTCGTTCCAGCAACTTTTCATGCTGGGCTACATTTAACTTCCCATTGATCATGCCTATATACATTTGCACATCTTGAAGTGTAAATAAATTTGGTACAAACACCATGGGTGCATTCAATGCTTTAGTCACACGGTCAACAACTACTTCAACCATTGTTTCCTATCCTTGGGGTTACATCACCAAGAAAATTGCTCCTTCACCTTCCTTCAACCACATCGAGAAAGTGGCAACATTCCCAAAGATTTCTGGGAATAGATGATGTTGCAATAATGACACTATCACCTCCTAAGCATTGGGATCCAACCTCATAGGCAACTGCATTTGTTGGGTAAAGAAAATTGGACCACCCCTCTCCATCTAGCTAACTGTCTGGACCACCTCATTAAGGTGACTCATCACTAGCTAATACACAGATGGATCTACCCCCCTCATTCCTGCATGTTGCTCTTGTTTTCTCAAGATCTATTCTCAAATTTTTCACAGATGTTCAATGGTTGCACAAGCCTCTGATATTATTTCCTAAGTGGGTGGTGGTGGCAATTGCTCCTCTTCTTAGGTCATTGTTGGTGTTTTGTCTTTCATGATTTATGACCATGAGACCAAAAGAGCATGCCTGATGGTATCATTTGAGTTGCGAACAATGCCTGCCCTTTTGCAAAGTTTTTAGATGAGGCATGGAAAGGGTAGGGTCTTCCTTCCACATTTATTTTCCTTGAAGCACTACTTAATCTCTAAATAGATCAACTATGAAAGGTTGATGGGAAGCTCCTTGCTTAGAGTAGCACATGCTCAAGTAGATAAGATAGTTACCTTGCTTAGCCTCACCATCGGATTGAGGTGATAGGCCATGATTTTGAAATAAATTTGCTCTACCAGTGTGAGCACACCATACTCCTTATGGTCAACCTCGTAACATCACTAGGTCCACTTCCTCATGGCCTCAAGATCACCTTTTGTGGACAGTTCTGCTAGCTGTGTTCTAGTATCAAGTAATTCAAGTGCTTGTGTGATGGCTTCTATCGAGTAGGACACTTGAATGTCCTTGATTTTGATAATGGACCCCAGCCTTTAGCTATTCCAGACAAGATATGTCTCTCCCATGTATCATTTCCTACTAGATATGATTACTAGCCACATGGAAGAGGCTTGTAGCTGAGTCTTAACATCTTCTAGAGCTTTTTCTAGAAATGGCTCAAAGTTGATCTCTTGAAGAACTGATCATTGAATTTCTCAAGATCTGATGATGTCTAGGCAGGCTTAAGTCAAAATGACCTCAAGCCTTGGCACAAGTCTAGGCACTTCTTCTCATTGTGATTTTTCTATAGGCACTTCTTCTTCCAGAATCTATTGAATAGATTCCATTTCCGACTCCTTTCAAAGAGGTTTTGTTGCATGGGTTGCCTTTAGTAGCCCTTGGCCTTGTTCTTGTTAGCCCCTTCCAACTCTAGGCCACTTCTCTCGTGGTTGCAAGGGTTCTTCTTTCTATGGGAATTTCTATTTTGGAGCCATCTATAATCACAATACAACCATGGATTATCAACCATTGTATAACCTTAAAGTAATTGGAATACCTTTATCTCTTAAGGATAGTTACACTTTGGCTAAGTTATGATTATGGCTAATTTAATTAATCCAATTATCATTTATTTATGTATTATCATTAATAAATCATCCTGAAGGTTGTTGGAAGGGTTAACTATCAAAAAAGTTGATGTTTATAAGTTGTTAAAGTTATTAACCCTTTGGGGAGCTAGAAAAATTTCCAAAAATTTTCACTGGTCTTTCATTAGAAATCTTAAGGTTTGTAGCCCCCATGATAAAAATCTTACCTCCAGTAAGTGCAAGGTCAAAAATAGAGTGATTTGGATAAATGGTGGGGAAGTTATGAGCTCTGGAAGGTTTTGGGCTTTGAAAAATTACAAAAATTCCACATGTGTTATGAGCAAATAACAAAAAATTCCTAACTGCTAGGTGGTATATATAGTGTGTATGCACTACATCGACGAGACCTTATTGATGCCGTCGACTGCATCTCCGAGGCCTCGTCGACACATCTATTGACCATCATTGACTTTGGTCAAACTTTCAAAATACAACAAATTTTTGGATGAAATTGGGATCAAATGAAAGCTCAAAAGACCAAGAACAGTATGAAAACATGAGAAGGGGATGTTGAAGCTCATAAAGTTGGAAAATTGAAGAAAAATTAATTTAGTGGATAAATAAAATAAAAGATTAAAGAGCACAAAGCGGAATACTCAATAGAATATGCGAAAAATAGAATTGTAGCGATGTCAAAGGTAAGGAACCTAACCAACCAAACCAAGAGCTATGCAAGTGGGCCCTCCCCATAGTAGGCTCATGCCTTTTTTTACCTTTGCATAACCTCAACTAAGGATTCTGTGGGTCCCATAGTCAATTTAATGATCATGAAAAGTTAAGGACCGACCCAAAAGAATCTACTCAAGAATCACAACACATCAGACCAAGACATAGAGCATAACATAGAACATGACAGCAAGGTGAGTTATGATAGGATGGATGGATGATAGAGAAGGTGGAATGGAGTTCCAGATTGAGGTCATAAGAAGTCCCTTGTGGAATTTGTGTTTAAAAATGACCCAAGAAGATCCATCCTTAGTCCAAACCAAAATCATCCACTTCCAGTGACTTTGCATTGCCACACTAAGAACGATCCATCCACTTGAGACACAAGAGTGCTTCCACAAGATAACCATTGTTCCACAAAGAGAAGAAAAGAGAAGTAAAAAGTAAGAGAAAGGGCCTTAGTTAAAGGGGACCTTCAGGCATAGGTGCATGCTATTTGAATCCCATAACCAATGCTTATAGCCTATTTATTTTTCCAAGGGGTGTGCTTTGAATTTCCTTTTTTTTTTTGTTTTTGAAATGGGAACCACACCATGCAAGGACTTATTCATGTTGAAGGGGTGTGCTTTGAATTCCCATTGTTTTGTTTCCTTTCTTTCTTTCTTTTTTTCTTTTTCTTCTTTGAATGGGAACCACACCATGCAATGACTTATTTGACCTCCTATTAGTGGTTGGTATGGAATGGTAAGAAGTCCATGAAAAACACCCAAGCACTCAAGTAAGTAGAAGAGTACAAAGAGTATTGAGTTCTCTTGAAGTCACACCCTTTACAAACCTTTGAATCCTTCCTAATTCTGAAACTACCAAGGTCACCAATTGATTAAAAGTTTCTTTAATTGAAGGGATCTCAAATTTCTAGAACAAGGAAAACCATAGAACTCATTGAATGGGTGGATGACATGGGCTCACTACCTATTTCATGAAAAATAAACCATCTCAAAGTCATCAGACATCAAAATTCAAATATAGAAACTAGACATCAACAATCACAACATTAAGCATAAACCATCATTAGTAAATAACAACAGCAGCACTATGTCCTATAATAATAAAGTAATTTTATTAGCAAAAATAAGGAAATATCACACTTGAGTCAAAACAAGGTAAAATATATAAGTGTAAAATAATTAAGAAAGGTTCAAAGGTACTAACAATGGTGTAAAATTAGAAAAAAATATGAAAATAAAAAAAATTTAAAATAAATAATTTATAAAATCAAAAATGTGAAAAAAAAAGTAGAAAACACTGAGAAGCCATGTTGATGGTTAGCACTGATGGCCATCTCCCCCACGACTAAGTTGGAAGGAGGAGATCCAAAAAATAGAACGTGGTTATCCATCTGTTAAGGCAATAGTTACACTAGTGTGTCTTGGCTCTAGGAAAGGTTTTACTTGTTGGATGTTGACCAACTACTTTTTATTCGAGCTTTTATATTTATAGATTATCATGGCCCTAGAGGAAAAGGTTTAATCAATTATATAAGGTCCCTCCCACAATGTTTGAAATTTTTCCTTTTGGGATACATGTGTAGGATTTCAACAGAGGACCTTATCTCCTAGTTGCAATTTTACTTTCCTTACTTTAAGGTCATGACATTTCTTGCTAAATGCCTTGTTCACCTCATTTAAAAATAGGGCCACCAATCAATTTTCATCTAGCATGTTTAGGATGATTAATTTTTTTTTGTGCTAGACTTAGGTCAAAGTTTAGATCATAGCCTATTAAGAGTGTACAAAGCTCAGATTGAATCAGAAGCATTGGAAGTTTTCCGTACACTAACTTGTAGGGAGAATAGCCAATAGGAAGTTTCCAAGTTAAATAATAAGCCTAGAGAGCATCGTTAAGTTTTGCACTCCTATCCTTCCTATATTTGCTAATGGTACATGTTAATATTTTTGTGATCTCCTAGTTGGTTACCTTTACTTGACTGTTGGCTTGGGGTGGTAATGTGTTGTTAATTTATGTTCAACCTCCAAGTGTTACATCAATTTTCTAAAAGTGGCACCTGTGAAATGAGTTCCATTATCAAGCATTAGTGAATGTGGCACCCCAAACCTACTTACAATATGTTGTTATATGAATCTAGCAGCAGTGGATGATGTACAATTAGTAATGGCTACTACTTCTACCCACTTTGTGTAGTAGTCAACTGCTACTATAATATATGCCTTTCTATTGGACATGGGTGTGATGGGACCCATGAATTCAATGCCCCATATGTTGAAAGGTTCTAGTGATTGGATCCACTATTTAGGACCTTCCATATAAGCAGTTATCCCCCCACCTCGTTGACAATGTTCACAAGACTTGACAAACTGGTGGATGTCCCTAAAGATTGTAGGCCAATAGTATCCTACCATCAAGACTTTTATGGTCGTGCATCTCCCTACATAATGGCCTCCACAAGGCCCTTCTTGAGCATCCTAGAGAACACATAGTTGATCTTTGTCATAGACACACCAACATAAGGCCATCGGTACACACCTTGTAAAGGTGTCCATTGATTTCCATGAAGTATTTGACTCAATGAAGAAATTGTTACTTCTTTCTAAAATCCAAGTCTTGTGGCATCTTTTGAGTGAGAAGATATGTGAGGATGCCATTATACCATGTTACTTTTACAGGTGTTTGTTTACTTATTGCTCTTGTACAGAGGAGTTCATCTAGAAACTAATCAGAGAGCGAGCTCTCCTCCTCTTTATTATCCCATCTTAAGCAAGAGAGGTGATCAATGACCACATTCTTGGTTCCTTTTCAATCTACCATCATGAGATCAGATTCCTACAAGATCACCAACCACCATATAACACAAGGGCTCACCATTGGCTTATTCATGAGTAAATGGATTACAATGTGATCCGTGTGCACAAATACTTTGTAGCCAAGCACATAGTGCCTAAACTTTTCTAGAGCATACACCACTGCCATTAGTTCTTTCTTTATGGTGGTGTAATTTAACTATGCTCCCACAATGCTTTGGCTTGCATAGTGGATATCGTATGGGCATTTCTTATCATCCATTTTCATGAGCACTACTCCCAAAGTGTAGTTAGATACATTTGTCATGATGTGGAAATACCTACACTAGTCTTATGCTTGTAAGATTGGTGTTTCTATGAGTTTCTCTTTCAACTATTAGAATACATGTTCACAATCCTTGGTCCAAATTAAAGGTGCATCTTTCTTTGTAAGCTCTACCAATGACTTTGCGATCTTAGAAAAATTTTCTATAAATTTTCAGTAGTAGCCAGTGTGTCCAAGGAATGACCAAACATCTTTTATAGTCTTTGGTTGGCGTGTTATTCCTTGGATGACCCTTATCTTTTCTAGGTCTACCTTAATCCCCTTTTGCAAAATTTTGTGCCCTAGCACAATGCCTTCTTGAACCATGAGATGGCTGTCTTGCCAGTTGAGTCATAGATTTGTTTCTACACATCTCTTCAATACTTGCTCAAGTCAGTCCAAGGCTTGCTCAAGTGTAGCTTCACAAGTGGAAAATTCATCTATGAAAACTTCAACACCACTACTAATCTTTTGTTGGAAAATACTAAGGACCAAGCATTGAAATGTTGTAGGGGCATTGCACAAACTGAATGGCATCTTACAATATGCAAAAGTTCCCCAAAGACTCATGAATGTTATCTTGGCCTAATCTTCTAGCACAATTTGGATTTTATTATAGCCACTATAATCATCTAAGAAGCTATAATAACAATGCCCAAATATGGTGTCTAACACTTGATCCACAAATAGCAATGAGAAATGATCTTTAAATGTTTCCATATTCAATAGCTGAAAGTCGATGCAAACCTACCATTTACCACCTTTCTTTGGCACAATTACAAGTGGGCTAACCCACTTACTATCTGCAATAGGATAGATGAACATTACCTTGAGGAGTTTTTTAATTTTCTCTTTGATGATTTGCTTCAATTTGGGGTTTAGCCACCTCTATGGCTATCTTCTAGGCTTCATGGCTAGGTCAATGTAAATGTAATGCTAGCATATCCTTGGATTGATTCCTGTTAGCTCTGGATATGACCAAGCAAAGGTTGTTGACCACTTGTTAACTACCTTCAACAACTCTTATTTTTGTTCAGGAGCATGCTTAGCATTAATTATGACCAATTTTCCATTCTTCAAAAATCCATATTACATACCAATCGATAAAGTTTTTAGTTCTAAGGGCTCCTGCTTGAAGTGATCTAAGATTTCCAACTCTCCCTAACAAGTATCATCATCTTTGTCAAAGATTTGGGAATGAACATGTTCAATTTTGTCCATGCCTTTAACATGAGCACATGTTAGGCTCTTCGTTGACTTCATGCATAACGTGCTGCTATCCAAGTTAGCTATCAGCCACTAGATGCCCTTCTGTTTTGTGGCTGCTACATACAAACATCTTTGTATATTGATCTTTTGTGCACACTAATTGCATGCCTTAATGTGTGTACTCCTGATTGACCAAATCTTTTGCATATAATTTCATCCATTATCATTGTATGGGATGCATGGAATATGCTTCTTCTCAATCTTGTCTAGTTCATTTTCCTTGGATATTTCTAAAGATAGGTCTCTTATACCCATACATGCATCGACCGTGCTTAACCAAGCTCTTTCCATAATGATGGGGAAGTCATTTTTGTAGTTGTCCACATTGATCACTAGAAAATCAACAAGATAGGACCACAGACAAACTGTGGTTACAATGTTCTCTACTAATCCTAGAGGGATAGTAATTGACTAATTTTCTAATTCTAGACAAATATTTCTCTTCTTGAGAGGTGGTAGGTTTCAGGCCTTGTACATATCATGGGAGATGAGATTAACTCCAAAACCAAAGTCAACAAGAGCCTTGGATGGCTCATGTCTAGAAATCTATAGATAAATGAGTGGACTTCCTAGATCAAATCTTTTCGTAGAAAGATTACTAGCCTTGATCTAGTCAGAAACAGCATGAGTTAACATTACAATATGAATCTGAGGTGGCACTTGGTTTGAAGGACACTCGAAGCTATTTGATGTAGAGGATGAGGATGATGGAGATGTAGGACAATTAGCCAAAGTGGGTTGTGAGGGCTGGAGAGGATTGCTGGTTTGAAAGAAAGGCCTTTTCCTTAATTGATTGTCCAGACAACTTGGTTGAAAATTTGGTTATGAGTGTACAACCCTCGTAGCATTTTTTTGTTGTGACTATGGAGGAATCTCATCCTACATGGATTGAGCAAGAGGTAATGGGGTTGAAAGTGGAGGTGTATGTGCAGAGGGATGCAAAGGATGGTATGGATATGGATATGGATTTTTTCCTTAAGTAGATGATGAATGTGTTCAATGAGACTCTGGAGGGTAATAGTGATGCTAGAATAATATATGACTTGTAGAACTTCTAAGGGAGATGGGCTACTAAACATAGTACCTGTATGGATCTGGTTTCCTATAAGGATACTGCTACCTTGGCAGTGGCATTCCCAACGATTATGGTTGGTACCACTATTAATATTGTTATATAGTTTTGAAGGAGTTCCACTTAGGTAGTAAGCTTGTTGCTATTGGTGGAATTACCTTGGATTACCTTGAGGATAAGGCAATCATCTTGAAGCTTGCCTACATGCTAGGCAAGGATTCAATGTGTACAATCTAGACTCTTATGAGTGTAACACCATAGGACAACATCTCTTTAGATGTTCATATTAATAGATGTCACATTCAGTTTCAACATCAAAGTCATACTTCATAACTTCCGCTACTACAGCAACTTTTCCTTTATCTCTTTGATAGGCATGTTCAACTTCTTTTCACCTTCTGCAATTATGATCACTATTTTTCTCTTTGGATTCTTTAGCAATCTTCAAAGCAATTTGAATTTTTTCATCCAAAGAGTCCCATAACTTGTCAACCTTAGCCAAAATATCAAAAATGGATTTTTGGATGGGCAAGATCTTTCTATTCACCACTTCATTAAGTGGTGATTTCTCCTCATCAGAAAATCAAACCTCTCATTTTTTGATGGAAGAATCCCTATTATACTCTCCAACACTTTCCCTTTTTCATAGCTCTTCTTCTTCTTTTGCTACCTACTCAATTAGCCTTTGGACCTAATGAGCTCTCACTTAAAACAATCTTCCTTAGGCATACACCCCAAGGGTTCTTCTAGTTTCTGCTCTGAGCCCATCTATGATGTGGCAAAGTTATTCCCTCTAAGAATAATCATGGCTAGGGCATCGATGTAAGAGTGAATAGTATCTACCCATGGTGGCATCCAAGGGTTTATGCATTTCCCATTTCCATCCTTGGATTTTCCTTCTCAGATTAGACACTCTAGAGTATGTCTAATATTTATCATTGAATAACTCTAACATGGTGCTCCATCAATAAATAGATTCCAATTCCAAAGACTAGTACCAACTTTTAGCTTCCTTGACAAGTACCCTAGGAAATATTTTGAGTTTTTGTCATTCATTCTCTATGTTCTGTAAGGCACAGGCATCATGGAAAGCTTGTAGATGCATCTACGAATCAGAATTGTATCCCCCTCAAATCTTAGGATATTATTCATGTCTAAGCACTTAATCCAACTATCTTTCACATGCCTAGTTGGAATTTTAACTACCTCTGCAATGTTGAGCATACTTCAAGTCACTAATAGAGGTTCATCATCATCACTGCGTCGATGACGCCGATGATGGTTTTGGCTACCCCTTTGATTTCGATGGCCTTCATGGTCATTATTGTCTTGTTGATCACCTTCATCATGATTATTTCAATAATGGATTCGATGAGAACCATCAAATGAAAAGGAATGTTTGAAATCGAATGAAGAAGATGAAGAGGAAGGTGGACTACCACCGCCACTACAATGTTCACCACTTCTCTTTTGCTTATTATGATCACCATCCTTAGGTGCCTTGCTATTGTGATGCTTTTCTGAGTCCCTACCTTGGCTATCACTTTTTCCTAAACCTAGTTTATGAATAGTGGATCATAAGTTCAGGTTCACATCCTCATCACTAGTATCAGGGGGTGGAGAATCTTCATGTTAAGAACCTTCAGTAGGAGGATCCTCATTGTCATCTTAATTTATTAGCAACAAGGGGTTAGTGTAATGTTTTCCCTTTGTAGCCTCATGGAGTTTCTCCTGACATTGGTCTTTTGTGCGTTGTGTTTTAGTGGGATAGTAGTTTTAAGTGTCATATCCATCCACAATGTATTCTTTGTCAAGATCTGCTATACCCAACTTCTTAAGGGTTTTAAAAAGCATCCCAAGCATAGATCAATCAAGGGGCAAGACGACTTTGCCCTCCATATCATGCCATTGCATCTATTCATCCTGATGTAGGATGAAGGTGAAGTTCAACACAAACTCATCTAGATGAATGTATACCACCTTGCATTCTTGTGGAACTGGTGGTTTGGTATCTCCATGCTTGCAAGAAGACATTTTACAAAACAAAATAAAATTATCAGTGTGCTTTTTATGATTCTGTGTATAGTAGGGATAACATTGACCTTAATGGTATTCACTTAAACCTAAATAGCATACATTCCACAAACAAAGTCCCCAGCAACAACACCAATGATGAACGGCGAGGCACCCCTACACCCAACCATATGAATCACAAAGCATTCACATGCAATCTCGTCGAGTTCCATGGACTTTATCATTTCTAGTGCACTAGTCCTTTAGGAAGTGAATCTTGCCTTAAGGTTAATCGTTGTCTTTCCAAATACACTTGTGATACACGTTGGTATGGTTAAGTATAACTAAGGCATCCGATTTTTATCATTTTGGGTTTTATAGTTTGGTGCTCAAAATGTAGATAAAAGAAATTTGATTAACTAATCTAAATTAACTAATTAACTAGCATTTAACTACTCTTAACATAAGCGTCTGATACCACTTTTCGTACATGTCTTGAACCCACATATCCACAACTAGGTGACCAAGCACTATGCTACTACTATGCATACCAAGTGATAACGCTGCTAGGATTACCAAGTGAATACCTGTTACACTCAAAGCGATTGTACTTATGTGTGTAATCTACCTAGATTAGTTGCTTCATTAATGTAATAATTGGAAAATATTTAATAATTAATTAAACACATGAAATAAATAATTAAAAACATTAAATGCATAAATGAAATAGCTAATCTATCTAAAGTGCTGCAAGGTTTATCAGAAAGCTTGAATTTATTGTCACACACACTACTAGGCTCAGGTACAACAATGCTCGAATAAAGATCTGTACACTCAATGACTCCTACTATAAGCATGCAGGGAAAAAATTCTAACTTTCAAATGAAAAAACTGCAAGAGCTTCGTTGCAACTACAATCTCTTATTGTCATAAATGCAACTACAAATGCATTTTTATAGCCAAAAACCAACATTACATCAATGGGGCCTCATCAACGCATGGTAAGATGCATCAACTAGGCCTCATCAACAAGGCTGCATCAACGAGGCCTCATCAATGTAGCCAACTAAATGTGAGACATCACTTGTTATATCACTAAATAGGCATGTGATCCATGCCCGAAGGTAGTTCTATGACAAGGATAAGAAATTAAAGTAATTAATTAAGTTCTTAAAAGCATCCATTATTTGGGTATCATTGGAAAGAGATGTAACCTCTACATAAAGGTAGGCTACTTTTCAGAAGTTCATAGTCCTTTGCACTAGTCTCATTATGTAACTAAAAAGACATGTGACCCATGCTTGAAGGTACTCCTCTAACTAATGACCAATATCCATAATGTAAATATTAAAAATTAATTAATTATTTTTAAGAGTTATAAATGTATGTTTCCCAATCCATCCTTGTTAAGTGATGTTAGTTTCAATATGGTAGGTAGTTGGTCTCATGGTGGTGAACCAAAGATTATGTAATGTGATGTCATTGCATGTAGTATGGACTTGGTTTAGAGTTCCAACTAATAGGTATGATTGATCATTTTAATCACACATCACAAACAAGATCCATTGTAATGATGGTAAGGTATCTTATGTCTTGCTTCTCCAATCCCTTTCTAACTTCATGATCACCATACTATTATGTTTTAATGATGAATTTAATGATTTTATGTAAGATAGTGTAGAATTTTGACATCAACAATTATATACATGTGTATTGGCTTAAAGGAATTATTCACATTCAATTTCTTGAGTGGCCAAAAACACTTATAAAAATGGTTATACAAGGGCATTAATGGTAGGAGCTTGCTTTGGGGAGAATCCACCTATATAACTTTCATGAATCATGACTAAGGATCAATACAATACCCTTCAAAACATCATGCATAGCTAATTTACATTCATGCATTGTTATAACCTTTACTTTTTGAAAAATGTTGACTGCATTTTATCAAAGTATTATTAATTCTCCTATTTTTCAGCTAATGCACCCCTAATACAACATATGTTTCATTATTTTCAATCATTTTATCCATAGGTAGGTGATGAAACATTTTATCATGAGGAGTATAATATCGTATCTATGATATCATAGATGCAATATCATAGTTGTACATATGTCATCGTAGATATGATGTAGTGGGCCATGGTCATACCTATAAATATCGGTCCATCATCACATCAAGAACTAGTTTTTACCCAAAATTTAGAGAAATTTTTGTAGTTTGTTTTCTCAAAGCTAGAATTAGTGTGAATGCCCATAGTGTGATAAATTATAGTTGTATGGAACCTTTATTCAGGTGGATTATTCCTAGATACAATTCATGAATGGTGATAAAGATCGAGATTTTTCTTCATCATTACAACATATCACTTAGGATAGATTTATTTTTCCATGTTTTTTATTTTTACAAAGTTATTTACATTTCCTAAGTCATTTACAATTCTAATGCTTATTAGTAATGCAAAATAAGTATGACTAGTTTCAAGCATAAAGTGTAATTGTTTGGTAATCCAGTAGTTTGCTTAATTTGCTTAATAGTAAAGTTACTTAGTACTCCACTAATACTTACATTAGCCCATGATAAGTATGGAAAACTAGGAACAAATACTTATCATCATAAGATAGAATAGCTTTGCATTTTCACTATACTTGGAATTAGAATTTTTAATCATTTTCATCATGTTCACACTTAGCATAATTAAAGCCAAACAACATTAGTTCATCATATATCTTACTAAGAGTGAAACCATATGTTTTGCACCTCACTAACTCTAGGTGAGAAGACAATGATCACAAACTTACTATCAACAGTATGCTTACATTATCCATCCACAAATTATTATTTGATTACACATAAACACTTATGACTTGTATGGTTGAGTGTTGGAATACCCAACTACTCATCATTGGCATTGTTGCCAAGGATGTATCAATGTTTGCTAGTTAGTTAATTTTATAGAGTTCATTGTATCAAGTATCCAAAAGTATATATTTCACACTTAGAATAAATTTTTAAAATGTATACACACTTAAGCATCAAACAAATTAAAATGGCTTCTTTAACTAAAGTAAAATCTCCAACTATAATCAATCTTAATAAAAGTCATAACAGAGATTACAATGAAGAATATTAAAGTGCACCGATACAAATAAGAATTTCATATGTTCATACTAATCCTTGTTATCTTAATTTTACATTCATCTTCCACCAGGATGAACAACTCAAATGGAGAGATGTATAGGGTAACATTGTCTTACCACCCAAATGTTCAACACCATCAATGCTTGAAGCAGCCTCATGAGATCAAACCTTGGCCATGTACAAGAAGGATACCAAGTTACAAAAAATATGACTATGTCCTATTAGCCAACAGAGGCTCAAGCAAGAAGGGATTCTACTATGAAGAAAAGATATGAGTAAGATAAAGGGAAGAGAGCACCACAAACAATTGTCTTTGAAGCAAAAGAAGATGCTCCATCTCAAGCTGAAAAGTCCTACCAAATTCATAGATCTCATTTTTAAGCACTCGGAATATGCATTGAAGATCTTGTAAAAACAATGCTACATTCAGCTCTTGCAGAAACCCCTAGAAGAGAGAAGAAGGATTCCAGACTTGGGAAGAATTCAAGGCCTAAAACCTCTAATATATTCAAAAGAGGTAAATCAAGAAGTCACAAAAGGAGAACTAGCTAACATCATTCTCCCACTTCTCCATCTTCCCTCACACTCATCAATAAATTCTAATAGGAGGAAATGAAAACTAAGGGATCATGATTAAAAAAAAGAGAGAAAAAATCCTAGGAGATATGAAAATAGAAGGAGACATCATGATATAGAAGAAGATGGTTATGAAGATAAAGAACAAAGGATCAAACATGAAAGAAGAGAGCATCAAAAGAGTCATCACTACAACAAAGCTTACAAACCTGATGACTATGAAGAGCCCCTATTAGCCACTCACAATATGATGAACATCATGGAAGTAGTATATATTCCTACCAAGCATTTAAGGGATAGTCACATCAAGTGGCTTGATATAAACAATATCCCAGAGTTTAAAGATGGATATAATGTAGATCCACAAAATCATCTCCAAGCCTTCCAGTATGCCTGTACTCTACAAAATATAGAGAATGATTGGCAATAATTAAATTTTTTTCCTAGAACACTCATAAAAGAAGCAAAGATTTGGTACATATCCTTAGAACTAGAATCAATCCAAAGATAAAGTACTATGCTAGAGTATTTTAATGACAAATATCAAACTTATACCAGAGTATCAAACTTAAGAAAATAAATCCAAGGATAGAAGGGACATATGAATCCCTTGATATAGCAATAGTCATATACTACTCATTTTTATAAAGATGCCTAGGCCATGGATTTTCTAAATGGGAATAACTACATCATATCATTAATGGGCTAAAAAATAAAACAAAAGAAAATCCTTGGAGCATATGCCCAAGATAGATTATTAGAGATAATAGCTCATCAAATCTAAAGGTTAATAGACCAGGTGGTAAAAGAAGAAGAAAAGCTATGAAAAAGGAAATCAGCTAAGGAATATAATAGAGATCCAACTATTAAAAAACAAAGAGAGACATGAGGATATGAAAAATGCAAGAAGAAGAGACATTAAAAGATGAAATCTAGTGAAAGACTATTTATTCAAAAATCAGTAAATGATACCATAACAAAGGTAGAGAAAATGTGGGATTTTGTGGATGAGAGAGTGGCTATAGCACTCAAGATAGCGAATGAAAGAACTAAAGAAGCCTTCAACAAAAATAAGAATAGAAAGAAGAAAAGGAACAACAGACATGAAAACTATAAAACAAAGGGAAAGCTATTACAGTAGAGGAGGTAATAGACTTAAGTTCAAAAGATGATGCATGTTACAAAGTATGCCAATACAAGCATCCTAAGAGATGGTATCATATCATAGCTCACTTATAAGATTTTGGGCCGTAAGTATTAAATCTAATGTCTATTAGAAAAGCAAATGCTAAGATGATTACCTTATTCAAAAGATAATTTTAGATAGCCCTACCAACAATAATACTATCCAAGCAAGGCTTATCCTTAACGGTAGGAACAATACTAGCAATAATGGCAACAACCATAGGCATGGGGAATGCCATCATCAAGACATTAGTTTCCATATAAGCAACCTGATCCTTATGGATACTATGTACAACATCTTATCTCTTATCAAGCAATATTATCCTGTTGATTTTCTAGTTATCCACATGGGGAAGAATAAAGGTCAATTTCCTATCATCATGAGAAGAGCATGGCTCAGCACCATGGATGCTAAGCTAGAAATCAAAGACTTATTCTTTGATGTCTTCAAGGAAGACAAAGTTAGAATCATTCAAAGATGTAGAGTTCCATGTATCACATACAATAATAATGGGTATAATTGCATGCAAAAAGTCTTGACAATAAGATAAGATGTCATCATAGCATGCAACAAATGTGTTAAAGACATGTATACAATAGTGCCTATATGTAGTAGACACTAGACAAGAAAGCATCCAATGGCTAATCAATGAAGAAGAATTAGAGTCCAACATATGCATGGAACCAGTTGACAAAATTACAAGTGCTTACATTTTAAAAACAAATAAACTGGAAAAGATCTAAAGGTAACCTCCCTACACAAAGTCACAATAAGAGAAATATATTGAATGGGAAAAGTTAGAGATACTAGAAATATATGAACCAAGACCATTAGAATTAAAAGCCCTACCAAATGCACTTGAATATGCTTTCCTTAATAATAAAAAAACTGGTAATCATAAATATTAATCTTGATAAAGAACATAAGAGGAAATTATTAGAAGTAGTAAACAAATAGCCAATTGCATTTACCTAGTCTTATGATGAGATCACTGACATCAATCTATGCATTTATTAACATCGAATCTACATCGATCCAACTGTTAAACCATGTCACCAATCATAATGAAGATTGAATCTAAAACTCAAGGAAGTTTTCAATCAGGAATTAAAGAAGCTATTAAAATCAAGGTTCATCTATCATATAGTAGACATCGAATGAATTATCCCATTGGTTATTTTCCAAAAGAAAAGTGACAAGTGGAGGATCTATATAGACTTTCGATTGTTGAATTTAGTAACATTCAAGGATTATATTACTTTATGATTTGTTGATCAAGTTTTGGATACCATTGTGGGGCATCAATAGTATAGCATTCTAGATGGCTACCTCGGATATAATCAAATCCATATTATACCAAAAGATCAAGATAAAATAACATTCACTGGTTCATGAGGAATTTTTGCATACAAGTAAATGTTGTTTGGCCTATGTAATGCTCCCATCATACTCCAAAGACTTGTACCTAGCATCTTTTGAAAATAGATTTGTAATGAAGTTAAGGTATTTATGGATGATTTCTCTACATATAGGTTTAACTTCAAACAAGCTTTAGATCACATAGAACAAGTTTTAAAAAGATGTGTTGAGATAAATTTGAAGCTCAATTGGCAAAAAAAAATCATTTAATGATCAAAGATGGCATAGTTCTAGGACAAAAGATATCCTACAAAGGAATCGAGGTAGATTTAGAAAAGATTAGAATCATCAAAAATATCACTCAAAGGCCATAGATAGTCAAGGACATCATATCATTCCTTGGTTATACAAGGTACTACAAAAGATTTATTAAAAAAATTTCAAAGATTACAAAGCCACTTATTAAACTAACAAAGAAAGATGCATCATCCCATTGGTCAAAACAATGTGAGAAAGCATTTGAGAGCCTAAAATAAAAAATAATTGAGATACCAATCCTCTGAGCTCTAAATTGGTCCAAGCCTTTCCACATCATAACTGATGCTTCAAAATATGCATTACAAGCAATGTTGACTCAACCTAATGATAAAAAATGACCATATTACATACAATCCGTTAGTAGAAGAATTACCTGAGCATAACTTAACTATACCACTATAGAAAAGGAGCTTATGGCTATAGGATATGCACTTGAAAAATTTAGATATTATGTGCTTAGGTATTCCATCTATGTTCATGCAAATCACAGTCTAGTTAGGTTTTTAATGAAAAAATCAATGGTAAGTCCAATAGTGATAAGATGGCTCGTAATATTACAAGAGTTTGACATAACAATGATTAACAAGAAAAAAATTGAAAATGTTATAGCTGCTTGTCAAGATTAAGATGAAATTCTCAAGAAAATGAAGAATCATTATCAAATCAGTTTTTCGATGAAAACTAATTCACAAAGATAGCCATGGTTGTAGATTCAGTAGCAAAGTCATTATTACTAATTACATGACATATCTAACTACACAAGAACTTTCTACTAAATGAGATAAAAAGAAAAAGAAACAATTTCTCCACAAAGTAAAATGATACATGGAAATTAAAGGGAATATTTATAAGATATATGCAAATGGTTTAATACGATGATGTGTCCCAGAAGAAAATCAACAACAAGTTCTGCAAATTATGTAGAATGACAAACAATGCTAAAATTAATGATGGTAAGTTACTTTTAGCCTACCATATTTAGGAATGCACATTAATTTGTACAATCTTGTGAAAGATGTCAAGGGATAGAGGACTAACAACAAAAAATGAAGGGCCACAATAGTGGATACAACCATTGGAACTATTTAATATTTGGGGAATTTACTTTCTAGTACCCATCACACCAATGTCAAATGGAAAGTCCTATATTATAATGACTATTGATTACTATAATAAGTGGACAGAGGTAGCTGTAGTTAAAGATTACACAACCACAATAGCTACAAAGTTCTTTCAATAGTATGCAATGAACAAATTCAAATTACCATGGATGTTAATATCATGCAATGAAACTTATTTCACTAGAGCTATATTTAAAAAGTTAATGTAACAATGTTGGGTCAATCATAAACTAACTACATATTATTACCCCCACCCCTAAGTAAACGATTAACCTGAAGTAACTAACAAAGAGATTACACAAATATTAACTATAACTATTAGTAGATATAGGAAGGACTAGAGCACTAAACTTAATGATGCTCTATGGGCATACCGATCAACTTGCAAACTTCCTATAGGGTATTCATCATATCAATTAGTCCATGGAAAATTGCCCACTTTGTTGATCCAAGCAAAAATAAATACCCTTATAACTACCTATACACTTGACCTAGATTTAGACTTAGCCTAGAAGAAATGATTAATAAATCTTAATCTACTAGAAAAAAATTGATTAGTAGCCTAAATAAGTAGTGAGATTCATAAAAAGTATTCCAAACTTCAACATGATGTCAAGATTAGATAATTTTCTATTAAGCTTGGAGACAGAGTCCTCTACTATAACCCAAACCATGTCTCATAAAAGACGAAGTTTCAAACTTTATGGAAATGATCCTATATCATCTATGCTATATATCAGTTATGCGCTATGCAAATTTACCACCTAATTGATCCACAAAAGTTAATCCTTGTCGATATTCAACATGTCAAACCATTCCATGACTTTCCTTCCTCCAAAGATTCTACCTTGAATACTAGACCACTTACATTCCATTCAATTTTTTAAATTTCCACTTTGGACAATAGTTGTGGGGTTGTCATCTTTTATACTTAGGCACCAAACTCTATTTTTGCATTTTTCTTATAATTTTTAAAAGTTTTTACTGTTTTCTACATTCTTTAATATCTTTTCTATTCTTTAATTTCTTATCATTTTTCATTCTTTAATATCTTTCAAATTCTTTATACATTTTTCTTTTCTTACCTATTTCTCATTTTTTCTATAGTTTTATCATTTTTCATGTACATATTTTTGTTGAGATTTCTAATAAAATGTAAAGGAATAAATAAGATGTAGTTGAAATAATAAGAATCTTACCTTATGTTATCAAATCACTAAAGGATCAAATATATATATAATGAGATCACATCATCCATCCACTCACTTCTAATAATAAGAGGTTTTTACCATAGACATAATGATATTCTTTACATAATAAAACTAAAATAAACCAATGATCATTATGCCTATATGAAAAAGTGAAGAACCAAGTGGGAATGAAAAGGGTGTGACATTAAAGAGATTTGTGGATTCTCTAAAGCTACTACTCTAAGTCTTATTATGTTGTTAAGTTGTATTATTTACTTAAGCTCTAACGAAAAGTGGAAGTGTGTTCTAAGATAAGTGTTGCCTTATCATGTCACTGAAAAGACAAGTTACCCATGCTTGAAGGTAGTTTTCTAGTAAGTTTAACATAATAATAACATAATAACTACAAATAATAAAAATTTCTAGGAGTTTCACTAGAAAGACATCTTACCCATGCCTAAAGGTAGGTGAATTCTTAGAGATTTCAAAGTTTCTTGGACTTGTATTCATTACGGGGATAGAAAGACATGTAACCCATGCCTCAAGGCATTCCTCTATCCAATGGCCAAGTCTACTTTCAAATAAACTATGTAGTTAATAAAATGTTTCTTTGTACTTCATTCCCAAGTAATTATAGTTCTTGTAATCCTGATAATTTTATGATTGTCAATTTTGGAATTGTACACTGTGATGTCACTAGTAAGTAGCATGGACTTAGTTTCGATCTTGGATGGAAAGGCTAATGATCTTTTTAACCATGTATTGCACATAGAATCCATTATGCTTATGGTAAGACACCTTACATTTTGTTTTTTGCAATCCCTACTACTACCATCCCACCTCACTGTTATATATAATTATAATTTGATGGTTTTATATAATATAATGTTATTTTCTTATTAAGGAAATATTAATATATGTATGTTGGAAAACAAGTATGATTTATATTTAACTCCTTGAGTGCCCATGGACACTTGTAGGTGTGGTTATACAAGGGCATTAAAGGTAGGAGCCTACTTTGGGAAGGACCCACTTGTATAACTCTTGTGCTTCATACTTGATGACCAATTCCACATCATCTTATACCTCCTAAATACTTAAGCAATCGTTGTTATTTTTGTACATATTCATATTCATTTATAAGTTAAAAATTTTGAAAAAACCATCTCCTAAAAGCTTAATTGACTTACCTTGCCCAAACTCCTTTTACATACTTTTGACAATAAATTCCTGTCTCCTAAGCATCATCTATGATCAAGAATCCTTTGGATCATCTTTACACCTTTTAGACAAACCATTCCATTCTCTTTTTTTTCTATCAAATTTGACAAAAATTTTGAAAATTTCAACGATGGTATCATAGATATGATATATAAGATTCTACGATATTACATCAATGAAGTTTCATCTACAATATCAACCTTCTAAAAATCTATATATATGTATGGATCGTTAGGAAAATTTTTCATTTCCTCATTTCATGCATAAGGAGTTCATGCTATTTTTCTAACTTCCAAACTTCATAGCTCCATATCTTTCTCACCACACGTTCAATTTAAGCCATTCTTAAATCCTTTTGCTCACAGAATGACCATCTCAGTTATGGGAAAAGTGTTGTGTGTAGTTTTTTACAAATTGCACTAAATTTTTCTAATGTATTAAAGAACAATTAAGAGTAAGAACAATGAGAGATAATCACATTCCGATCTAATAAAAGCTAATAAACTTATATTTCTTTTCAAATGATCATTCAAATATGTTTTAAATAATAAATTGAATATTGCGATAGGTTGTTCAAGATAAAATTTGCTTCTAATTGCTAGAAATTATTCAATTAAGGGTTTTTCTTATAAAGGGTTTTGTTCAAGTAGAAAATTCATCTAACTTCACAATCCAATTTAAAAATAAAATTAATTATATCTAATACTTTTGATCAAAACCCAAAATCCTATAAATGGTTATGAACTATTAGAAATTTTTCCTAGAATATTTGAGCAATCTTAAAATTCATATGATCGTAGATGCCACCAAAGAGACCTGGAGTTAGAGGATTGTCACAACCAAGGGAGAAAAGAGGCAAAGAATAAGACATAGAACAAACTCCTCCTATGAAGCAAGAGGTAAAATCCTATAGTATTCATCAATCCACACCTGCAACAAGACAATCTGTGCAAGCAGAAGTTGATGCACCACCAGGTCTAGAACAAGGACAATGCACCAGACTAGATAGCATTATTTAGAAATAAATAGATTAGTCAACTAATAACCAAATAAAAATGGAGATGGAAAAGGAGAAAGCAATGTGGAACGTCTCAATAGCAGAAACTCAAACGTACACACAAGCTAAGGTCATTGTTGCACTAGAAGAGGAGAATAGAATAATTGCTACAGGGAATTTAAGGTTGATGGACATTGAGAAACAAAAGAACATACTGAAAGAGAGCATTCATCAACTTTGAGAGTAGTTCATAGAGTCAACCTTGATATCGAACAACTAGCTCATGAAAATAGGACTCTATTAATGAAAGAAATATGTGTCATTCAACAAAAATTAACTATTAAAATCAATGCATGAAAAAACAAGGCCAAGAAGCATGAGAGGCTCAAAGACCACTACAAAGATCAAGTGGACATGTATAACTAGATTAATGAGGAAAAATTCAAATGGCCAAAGCCAGAATCAGTTCAATCACAAAATGGACAATTAATTGGAAACCCATCCTAGAAAGCCTTGTTCACACTTATCAAGCTAAGCTAAAAAATAAAAACCTATAGATAGAAGATCTAACAAAGTACATGGAGTTAGCAAATCTCTGATATGCTAACTTAGCGATGTTGACAATAGGTAGACCTAGGATAGAGTTGGAGAAACAGGTAGATAAGGTATATTTCATGTATAAAAAAGAGTTTGTAGATAGAAAGATGCATAAAAATAGTTCCATATCACAAACTCTGAATGAGAAGTAGTCAAGTCTAGCTACCAAGGTCAGAAAGATGTAGCAACAAACCTAGCTAGGAGGATGACAAATTTTCAAGAGCTACAAAAGATGGCTAGAGCTTTTGAGGTAGAAATGACATAGTTTGCAAAATGGTATGTCAAAGCCAATAAGATATTTTCATAATTACCATGTTCTTAGAAAATACTGACTCTTGCAAACATCACTGGATTTGCATGGACAATACATGATCCCAAAACAGAGGAAGAAAAGCCCAAATTGCTACTAAACCAATAACAATTACAAAAGCTAAATAATAAAGGCAAAAGGCCAATGAAAGAGCCACCACCACCTAGAATATGAAGATATCTACATCATGCTTAGTTTTATTTTGCTTTGTTTTGTTTTTTTCATATGTGTCAATCATGTGTTGCATAATAATTTTGTAACACCACTCAAACCAAGATACAACATTCATAGGAGAGTCAATGATGTAAATATATGTCATGATGTCAAGTCTATTTAACCCCATAAATTTGTAAAAGACTCTATCCTTCTTTTGTTTGAACTCGAGTATGAGTTTTCAATTAATTGTGGGCGTATGATGAAACATTTTATCATGCAAACTACAATATCATATCTACGATATCATAGATGTGAAATCGTAGCCTTACATATGCCATCATAGATATGATGTAGTGGGTCATTGTCATGCCTATAAATGCCAATCCATCGCATCAAAAACAAGTTTTTGCCCAACACTTGATGAAATTTTTACAATTTGTTTTCTCAAAGCTAGAGTTAGTGTAAATGCCCATAGTGTGGTGAATTACAATTATATGAAATCTTTATTCAAGTAGATTATTCCTACACACAATTCATAAATGGCAATAAAGATCAAGATTGTTCTTCATTATTGCAACTTATCACTTAGAATAGATTTACTTTTCCATATTGTTGTTTATTTTTACTAAGTCATTTACAATTCCAATGCTTATTAGCAAGGTGGAATAAGTATCATTAGTTTCCAGCATGAAGTACAATTGTTTGATAACCCAGTAGTGACTTTACTTGATTTGCTTAGTAATAAAGTTACTTGGTAAACCTAGTATAGGCCTCTTTGTTTGGCCAACTCTTTCAATCAACAAAAACTAGTACTTTGGGGAAATATACTAATTTTAGCACAAGCAAGAAGATGACATAGTCAAGATTAAAGGAATTACAGTGTGCTCAATTGTGGATGTTATTGTTGCAATGATAGGGTTACCTAATGTGTGCACAGAAACTGTTATGATCACCACTCGATCTGATCATAATACCAAATGTTTATGGTTGGAGAGAGCTTATGGAGATATGGAAAACTAGTATGGGCTCTTATCAGCAGCATAAAAGATCTATTTCAAGATAGGAACCTACCACATCTACCCCACTAAGTGCTTGAACAAAAAATCAACCTATGCATCTAGAGGAAGTGCCATATTCAATGTAAAGTATCCAACCAACATAGCTTCTCTCTCTCTCTCTCTCTCTCTCTCTCTCTCTCTAGATCTCATGATAATTTGAGGAAAAACAAAATAACAAACCAATGCTTCCATTTCCATACCTCATTAAGAAGCTTTGTAGGTGGGCTAGCATACTAGGGTACACAAGTAATATGATTAGGAAGGCTCATTATGTACCATTTGCTAAAATAATGAAGCTACTACTAGCGAAAAAGAATCAAGTGAAATCACCTCCTAACACTAAAGTTCCATAAAGCATACCTATAGTAGAAATGGGTGGTGCAAGACCAAGTACTTGTGTTCCTGTAATAGATCATGGATTCTACCATCTAGTGATAAGCCATCTACAGGTGATGTCATAGGTTGTAAGTTGGAGGGTTGAAGACTTTTGACAATGCTTAAGAACATCATTTAGTGAGCCTAAAGTCTCCAAGGATCCAACATCAAGAAGAATTTCAGTGCAACCTATAAGGGATTACTAAACTACATAGATTTCTAGAAATCTAGCTACATTCACCCTTGCATCTACTGATGAGATCACAATCTTGATTATGCCCTACGAAGGCTAGGAAGATGCCCCCAAGGATGTTGTAGATTATGTAAGCATTATCTTGAATGTTCTTATGGCTCCCATTCCTGACTTTACTAGTGGCTAGAATTTTTAGGAACTTGCAAGTGTTGGAGGAGTTGGTGGATCAATGTGTAGCTAAGCACGAGGATGCCTTGGACTGATTACTCCAAATTGGCGAAACTGTCCAAAACATTTTCAAAATCCTTGAAAATGTCACAGTAGTTTAATCTAAACTAATTTCAGTCAAGTGAATGTTGGTGCTCACTAAGACCTAATTACAACATGCATAGTTAAAAGTTTAGCAATTACAAGATGAGCTGGTCCAACTTTGTACTCAACTACAAGATCCAGTTAGGTTAATAACACCAAAATTGCTTGGTGACTTTAGAACTAAATATGTCTAATGTCTAACTCCCAAGAAATACCAACTAGAAATGAAACAAGAGAAGGCCACATGGGATACATTTGCTGCTAATGCTAGGGTCTATGCCTTACAAAAAAACATCATCATGTTGGAGGAAAAGAACAAAGGGCTTAGCAAAGAATAGAAGGTTGACACAAGTAGCAAACACAAAAAAAAGCAACTCAAAACTTAGCTAAGTCACCTTTGGGAATAATTTGTAAAGGTAGATGCTAGTATTAAAATGTTAGCATGAGAGAATAGCAATCTATCCATGTCAAACATTTGTGTGTTGCAACAAATGTCCACAATTGAAATTAGGAACTAGATAAATAAGGCCATCAAGTAGAACATGCTTAAAAGACATTATAGGGCATAGGTGGACCTCCAAAAGGAGATCAATGAGAAGGAAACTAGAATAGCCAAGGCCCACATCATGCTACTTTGCAACAAACTACTAATGTTGTCTATAAAAGCATTCTTAATGAACTTACCACAATACACCAAGCAGAAATCAAAACTAAGAACCTATGAATAAAAGAGCTAACACACTACATGGAGCTCACCAACCTTAGATATGCTAATCTTGCCATTTTTGCAACTAGTCATCCTAAAAATAAAGTAGAGAAATAAGCTACAGTAACATTCCCTTTGTTTGACCATGAGAACAAGCTACACAATGAGACAAAGAGGAAGTTGCAAGTAGCACAACTAATGCTAGAGATCCTTTGAACCAAATAGATCTAGCAATGTGATATTGCAAAGCATCTAGTGAAGAGATTGACTAAGTACTAGGAGCTAAAGAAAAAAGTTAGAGCAATTAATGTTGAGTGAAAATTGTTCATTGCTTGGTTTGTACAAGCTAATAAACTATTTTCCAATCTGCCATAACATCCAAACAACTACCAACCTAGCCAATCTTTCTTGGACCATTGATGGTCCATGGAGAGGCATTGAGAAGTACTAGACAATCCTCAATCATTTCTACATTAAGGATCAAGTTGCTAATCTACCACAAAAGCCACCATGGTAGGAGGAGCCACCACTACTTGGAACAACATAAAGGCCTATTGTTGAAAAAGGTTTTATAAACCTACAATTTTGTAAGCCTTTTTTATATGTGTTTAGTCTTTAGTCATTTTGTAAACCACTCAAATAAATAATGTAATGTAGCACTCAAGTCAGTTAGTCAATCAATTAGTCGAGTCGCCTCCATAATTTTGTAACAAACTCTATCTCAATTTTGTTCAACCCAAGGAAAAGTTGTTATTCAACTATGGGGGTATGATGAAACATTTTCTACAAGGGCTACAAAATCGTAGCAAAGACATTATAACTGTCATTTTGTATGCTTTCGTACGACATTGCAAATACAACATATCCAAGGGTGGTGAAGTCTATAAATACTAATCACCTACCACATGAATACACTATTTTGGTTTCATAGTAACAAAACTCTTGCAATTTCATTCCATAGAAGTTAAAATTTGTCAATGAGTGCCTACAACGTGGTATGAATTAATTGAACGAAGTTTTTATTTGAATGCTATGTACCTAGACACATTACATGATTGGTACTAAAGATCGAGATTATTCTATCCCATTGCACACTTTGACATAGCATAGAATTTACATTTAATGCATTGTATTTCCATGTCAATTAGCTTAAGCTTTACTACATTGCACACTTAGTTAATAATTTATGTTTCATCACCCATTGTTTACAAGTTTTGAGCATAAATATGTTAATGTTTGGTAATCCCAACAATGTGCCACTTGGTATACCTAGTAACGGACACTTCCTAACTCATCGATGTTAGCGTAAATTCTAGATATGTACGGCAGGCAAGCTAAGAACATATGCTCATTGCATAGGCTAAATTAGATTTACTTTTTACACTCTTAAGGTTAAATTACAATTTAATGTTTTAATATTTTATAATTATTTACCATGGCCTATACAACATTAATATCATACCTAAATTGTACTCAACCATATGTATTAAGAGCTACACTTGTACAGTTACGAAGATAGCGACCTACAATCGAATGCTTAGCTATTTAAACACCACACATCTAGTACACAAATTATAATCAAGTCACTTGCATACACATGATTTATATGATTGGGCATTGGGATGGCTTGCTGCACATCAACTATCATTTTTTATTGGATCTTCCTCTCCTATAAAAGTTGCTATTTCACTAAACCTCAAATTCTTTTGATATTTTAATTCAAGCATGGATTTTGCAAGTGATGCAAATGTTATTAAGACTAGGATTATTCTCCTTACTAACAATTAATCTTCCTTTCTTAATTTTTCAAAACATTATTCAATTCTAAGTTTGTACAACTGAATAGTATCCTAAAATTGGAAAGTCTCACTTTCCATGTTATTTTTCTTGTTTTTCATTTCCTTCTTAAATATACAATGTACTCTAAATTTTTTGCATTATTTTTGAAGTGTCCGTATTACATTTTCTGTGAACGTGCTCTTCCGTAAATGTGATGCGTCTCGCTGACCGAACTTAAACTCAGTCTGCTGTTTCCATTCATTCATTCATTCATCCGCCTGCTAAACCCTAAACCTGCGAAAAACAATAAGCTGCGGAGGAACGGCATTGCACCATGTTTGGTTCCGCAAGAAATCGTATGTGCGTGGCACTTGGGAGGCTCAGAAATGCCACCAAGTCCCCTCTCCCTGCATCTGCATCTGCATCTGCATCGCATTCCTGGAATGCATCTCGCACAAACATCAACATCCGCCATTCTTGGCACTTTCTCTGCACTACGAGGTATGGAGTTCCGATTTTTTCCCGAGTCTTGGCAAAGCCAATTTTCTGTGATGCCACACACTCCCAATTATCATCTTCATTGCTATCCGATACTTCAAACGATTCGAACAACAAGAGTAGCGCAAACGCAGAATCGACAGAAGCCAAGACATGCCCAGGCTGTGGCGTGAATATGCAAAGTCAAGATCCTAAGGCGCCCGGATTCTTTCAGAAACCCACCAACAAGAAGAAGAAGCAGAAGAATAAGAAGAACCCCAACTCCTCAAAAATTTGGGTGGACCCGCAAGAACTTCCACCTGAATTGCAGATCCAGTTGGCTTCCCAAGAGACCGAAAAGTCCGAATCCGAGGTTTCCAATTCGTCAAACCAGGAAAGTGGAAATCCCAAACTGCAACAAGGAAGGCCTACTGTGTGCGCTCGTTGCCATTCACTGCGCAATTACGGCAAAGTTAAAGACGAGGGCCTGGAAAATCTGCTGCCTGCATTTGATTTTAATGCCACGATTGGTCCCAAGTTGATGAAAAGCAGCGGCGCCAGATGCACTGTTGTTATGGTGGTGGATGTTGCAGATTTTGATGGGTCTTTTCCCAGAAGGGTAGCTTCTTTGATAGGCAGGGTCATGGAGGAAGGCCAGTCTGATTGGAAAGAGGGCAAATCTGGTAATGTTCCGAGGCTATTGCTTGTTGCCACAAAACTTGATTTGCTCCCCACGGATGTGACTCCTGAAAGGCTTGACAAGTGGGTTAGGCAAAGAGCTCGTTTTGGAGGTGCTGAAAAGCTCCATGGTGTTCATCTTGTAAGTGCTCACAAGGGCTGGGGTATTGCTAATCTGGCGGAGCATATCAAGGAGCTGACTGGAATCAGGGGCCACGTGTGGGTAATTGGTGCCCAGAATGCTGGAAAATCCACTCTCATCAACGCAATTGGAAAGCATGCTGGAGGAAAAATTAGCCATCATCATCTCACAGAGGCACCTGTGCCTGGCACTACTTTGGGGATTATGAGGATTGATGGTATTTTGGGTGGTAATAAGACTAAGCTTTTTGACACTCCTGGATTGTTGCATCCTTATCAGATTGGGACACGGCTAAGTTTAGATGAACAGAGGCTTATGCAGATCAGGAAGCAGCTCAAGCCCAAGACTTACAGGCTGGTTGCAGGCCACTCTGTTTATATTGGTGGATTAGCAAGAGTGGATATACAGCATTGTGACGTGGGCTCTGTTTATGTGAGTGTTTGGGCTTCACCGTGTGTGCCCTTGCATATGGGGAAGATTGAGAATGCAGATTCTCTGAAAGAGAATCATTTTGGGACAAGGTTGCAGCCTCCTCTGGGAGCACATAGAGTTAGGGAACTTGGGGAATGGAAGCCAAGGGAATTCAGGATTTCAGGGAATAGTTGGGAATTCAATTCCATGGATGTTGCTGTTGCTGGACTTGGCTGGCTGTCATTTTCTCTCAAGGGTGAAGTAACTTTATCTGTATGGACATATGATGGCATTGATGTAACATCACGGAGTGCTTTGATTCTTCATAGAGCAAAAATTTTTGAAGACCATGGATTCACCGTCTCTGAGGTGGTTTCCCAGGCTGATAAACAGAAACAGCAGAAAGAGAAGATTTCTAAAGTGGAAATCTCTAAAGAGGCTGCAAGTAAGAAGTGTGGAGACATCAAAGAATACATTGTTAGCAAGCAGAAAATCATGAAGAGCTAGTCAAGGCTGTATCGAGTCATTGAGGTGTATGGCCACTCTCAATGAGAAGAAGTTTGTACATGTAACATTTTAAGTTTTTCCTTTTCCTATGTTGTGTTTTTCTTTTTTCAAAAAAAAAAATTCTTGGGCGACTACTGACTCGTCATTGTTCAAAAGGGAAACCGATAGAAACTTCGGACTGTCTTTACAAAGATAGTCTTTGTCAAATCAGAATTACTGATAACTTTCAAAAATAAACTTGTTCTGCAAGTGTATACTGTAGTAAACATTTAAACTTTTATTTTTAGATTTCATACCTTTTTAACTCCAAATCATAAAATTTAGGGATTCGATGTTCATCCCTTTTAACTCCAAACCATAAAACTAACTTATGTCATTCATCATTCTTTTACGCAGTCCAAACCTCTTTTCTGGAGAATGCAAGGTAGGCTTCATCATGTGACTTTAATTCATCCATGCAATTATAAATGAAGCTGGTTGATCATTGCTTACTAATAATTAGGTGGTAAAACAGCAGCCATGCATATATTCTTTCTAAAAGCCTTTGTATCAATCATTTACCTACGAGGTATTTTAACATTTTCTCGGAAAGAGAATCTCAGAAACATTTTCTTTCTCTGCGCTGACATGGAGGGAGGTCTTTAATGGTCCACGTGTTTTTTTTTTTTTCTTTTTTTTAAGCATTTAACAAGACCTGCCTTGGTCATTGGTTCCTACAGTAAAACTATGACAGTTTTATCCATCCAAAGGAAATTTTCTGCTTTTGCAAAATACTTAAATGCAACGTTCATTGGTACTTAAATACTCTATTTTAACTATTTTCCAGCCTTTTTATAGGAGGAACTTTATTCAGCATTATAGATAGATCCTTAGAAGGTTATGTTAGAAATATCTTTTAAGAGAATTTCAATTGCATCATTTGCTTAGAACATGCCTCCAGGCTTGCAAGAGAGGTGCTGGTGTTAGGCTTTGAACCCAGAATCCCTGTGAGTACAGATTGTGTGAGCCAAGAAAGCTCCAACTAGTTATGAAAGGAATATTATTTTGTATTAAGCAATCAAGACCCGGTTATGGATGGAATATTCTTTAGTATTATATGATTAGATTTTTCAATACTGATACTGTAAACCCAAAGAATCTCTTAGACAAATAAACTTGTGCAAAATATATCTGCAACAATAACTTCCAAATACAATAGATGTGTCCAGTATTCATGTAATGGGAACACATCTTCTGTATCATTTCCTAAAACTAACACTAGTTGCTTAAATAGCTGTCATTTTCTTCTAAAAAAATTGATTCCACAACATTCTAATAATACATGTTAGCCATCTTGTAGTAGTTGTAGTAAACACAACCAACATATTCTATCTTCATGCTGCTGATTATTCCATCTTCCAATTTGGACTTGAACATGGTGTGATCCCATTTTTACTCTGCTAATTAGTGTTCTCATGGATTTTGTTACATATAAATATTCTATTTCATCATATTTGCCACCGAAATTTATGCTTTTCTATATAAATGGTAGTTGGTCTCTTGACATAGAGAGAGAAAAAAAACCTTAAACAAATAATTACACCTCATTAAAACTCATCATAGTCATCTTAGTGCCTTTATCTCAAAAATATAGGCTAACTTGTTAAGATAGAATTTAACAATGATTTTCTATGGTCAACACTAAGTGGCTAGAGTGGTTAGCTCATTGTCTTGTTAGGTAAGAGGTTAGTGATTTAAGGCATTTCAAATAGTTAGCTCACTCTTTTGTTAGGCAAGATATTGCCAATTCGAATCATACTTAAAGCATCCTCCATTTAAATTATAATATCTTGTATTAGTTTTAATGTTAATATAAATCCTACATATTCCATAACCACCAATGACAAATTTGTTTTTCCCTACAAACCAAACCAAAGGTAAGAAAGCTATATAAGCCATGAAGAGTCTTTCATAGGAAATAAATACTACTTTTCTTCCTATCAAATCAAGAAAGCAAATAAGCTTTAGATTAATCCTACAAAATGATCAAAACTTTATTCTCTTATGTCATAAAACTAGTTCAACTATGTCCAAGTGGAAAAATCAAGTCTTTTTATGACAAAACAATTTAAGGTTTTACACACTTTATAGTAGAAAATACCTATATTAAGAAAGCTTATTCATTTCTATTTGTCTGAAATATTTTTGTAAGTGACTTTTCATAAAGAACCTCTTGTTTTTCATGTTTTTTCTTTCAAATAACTATAATTAAAAAAATCTCTATAGTATGACATCAATAGAATTGTTATACTGTGTTGTTTGTTCATGTTATAAAAGAATCATTACCTAGAGGCCAAAGTTCATCATGCTAAGCAAAGTCATGCGATGGTAAGTAGATAGTAAAAACCCAACCTCTTTTCAAGTGACTACACTGAAGTTTGAACTTGGTCTTACAACTTGAGAGATGAATACCTTACCATCACTCCAAATAATAGTCCATAAAGTAGTACTTATCTACTTTTGCTTTCCAATAAAGTACAACATTAATACAATAAATAATTTTATTTAAAAAGTACTTTTAACAAAAAAATATTTACATAACACAAAGTACTCATATAGTTACCCCTTCTAACCTCATATTGTTACTCCATATAAAAATGCATTTTTGTTGTATATCCTTTCTCTAATATTTTAGTTACTCTTTTATTTTAAGGTAAATTTGATCATAATCTATTCTTTTCTTTTTATTTTCAGCTGTATTCCCTGATTTGAGGGAGGCTCTTAAAAAACCACTTCTTGCTAATTTGATAGGTTGATAAACACCTATTACACATTGTATTTTTTTATCTTTCACTGCAAATTCTGTATTTTTCTTATCATATCTCTATCGTAAACAAATGCAAGACATACACCAAAAGAATTAAATTCACCTAACCATTATTTTCAAACAAATCGTGTCATGATGGTATCAAAGAAATACTACTAATTTTCTTAATTGAATAAAGGAACCTATCTTCAGCAAAGACTATCATTTTTACGTAAGAACAATCTACATATTTTTTTTAAAAAAAAAAAAAGCTTAAAAAATGTGAGACGTCTGAAATTGGCTATTACAAAAATAATAAATTTCTGTTGAACATAAAATGGAATGACATTAGAATCATGTGGAACAGATGATACACTAAAATGGTAATATATACATGAAGAAAATGCATGCATAAGACATGAAAAGTTATATAGGTTTCAGCAAGACTGGTCTGTCCAAGGTATGTATCAAAATCGAGAACTCATTTGTATCCTAGCTCCTCCTGAAACAATGAAGCTACGCTTTTTCCGGTAATATACAATAGGTGAGCATATAATCAGAAGGCACATAACAATAGCCTGCAACCATGTCAGAGGATTCACAATTAATGAAGTCTTAGCTTCTTAATCAGATAAGAAACAAACAATAAATCTTGGCAGCTAAAGCAATCACTAATCTTACATGAAATTTTCAAGAGAAACAGGGTAAGTCATTAACATAAGAATTAGAATTTCTTTTGAACCTATACTATCTAGAATAAACTCCAATCTGCCCATCACTATTAACAGAAACTTTTATTTCGACAGTGCAAAGCAATTTTACTTTGCAATGCTCTACACACCCATCATCAGCTATAAAAATATTGCCAATCGCATTGAAGAAGCCAGCCCTAGATTGCTAGGATAAACAACTAACAAGAAACTTTGATGTGTATCACCATTGCTATCCCACATCCAAAACTTGACAAGCAAAGGGGACAGATAATTTTAAAAGAAAACGAAAACACAGATATAAAAGCAGTAACTAAAAGGGAAGCACAAGGAAATTGCCACGACCGACTTTGTTGCACTTGCCCCAAATATGAAACTGCTCTAATTGATAAGCATACATATGCCTAAACAGATATATCTCTCACATGCAACTATCGAAAATAAAAATCCATGTTCCACTAGCCATAGAGGCGAAGCAGCTCTAATTAATTTGCAAACATAAATGTCAAAAAAGATGTCTTTCAGATGCAACCCTAAAAAGTTTGGTGCCGATTTTCTTCCTATCATCATCATCATGATCTAGAAAATTTCAATAACCATCGTACCATTTGTCATTTTCACATGTTAATCACGGTACAAAAACCATCAATTGAATATGAAAACTTATCAATTTCCAGTGTTACAATTTATATATATTTCTGTATTCAATAACATCACAGAGTTGATAACCTAGAAAAACCTACCAGTCCATCTCAGCATAACTAATCCTAAATGGGGACACCAGATACCAACCTCAAAAATCAGAGTGAGATGCTAATTCTTGATGTGTTAATCCAGCATTCTAGACTCTAATTCTAACTTAAGAAACAAACGCAAAATAATCATATCTATAGAAAGATCCCATCACAAAATAGATTGGTGTACTACTATTATGTTGGGCACCCCCTAGGATCTTATAATTAAATAGAAATATCTCCTGCTTCAAATGGAAGTCCTGGTAAACGGTGGCCCTCTCAGGTTTGTCAATATGCTACTGCTGATGTGAAGGTAACAATTTAATCCTAACTTCAGAAACAAAAATTATAATAATGTAAGGCTCAAAAGCATAGCCAGTCAAGTCCTATTTTATAAAACTGAATTTTTACTTACATCCACTGAGACCCTTTTGGATATATGGGAGAGAACAGTTTCAAAAATCCATTTACAAAACTTTTTTAATCCGTAACTTAGCATTGCCCACTGAAATCAAACCTATAACCTGGGATTTCTTCGCCAAGGCTCCTACCACCAAGCTTACACCTCATTTTATCTTAGATTGATTTCTATATCATATCTTCTTTCCAATTTTTTTACTAATAACCACCATACTTTATCTAGATTGATTTATGTCCCTTCCAAAGTTCTACAATTTTTACTTTCCAAGTTTGAAAGATCACATGTCCTAGCAAAGCACTTCAAATTGTATTAACATGCTAAGTTCCACTAATCCAAGTCCAAGCAGTTGTTGGTTCCTGTAAAGATTTTTTGCACATTGAACCTGAAATTCAAATTGTTTTTAACTGTATCCAAAACCCTATGGATCTCTTAGAATGGTTCTGTCTCAACAATCATTGCATAATGCTTGTATGTCTCAGCAAACTATTGGGATCAAACTTGTAACTTACAGAACACAACCCACATGCCTTAACCACCAACAAATCAGCTTACTAAAATGTTGATTTGTAGCTTTGCAAACTATGTTCCAAATATGAACAATTGCAGAGCCATGCAAATTTATATAATTACCACCTACCTAAGCATTCTTACAGGAACAACTATTAACAATCATCTGTCCTTGATTCCAAAAATTATCGATTGTTAAAATTGTGTGCCAATTCAAAAAAGACATGAACTTTAAGAATTAGCCATAGTTTCTTCCAGTGAATAGCTCCTTTATCTACATAACCCATGTATAGAGTATCATACATGTCTGAAACTTTCGTACAGTTGTTTATTTTCCCAAAACCAAGCACCACCATCTGGAGATTTCATGCAGTGATTTTCCATGCATGCACATACTTTTTCAAATACTATCTATATTGCAGAAGCACCAAAAATATAGTCCTTCCAGAAAACCTTGTGTTTTTCAAATATTTACTCTTCATCCCTTTTAACCCACATGGCATCTTCATTCACAATTCTCCAAACTAACTAATGAGGACATCACCTCAGCCTAATATATGCAATCCTCTATTGTGTGTGTTTGTGTATGTGTCTTTGTGTATTTTGCATGATTTGCGTAAGTTTCAGGCATTCCAGGGCCATGAGAAGCTCAAAGGAGGTCAAAAGGAGAATTTCAGAAGCTTCTTGGGAGGCTGAAGTTGCTTGCTGCCCAAACGTCTTAAACAGAATGGTTTCTGGTTGAAAGTGGAGACGTCTCCAGAAGGCCAAACATCTTGGATCAAGACGTTTTGACTGGTGACTGCCTGTCTTCTGGCCAGACGTCTTAGCCAGCAAGACATCTTAGCAGGTGATAAACTAGGACTTCATGGAGATATCTTGGATCATTTAAAAGCCAACACCAAGGGAAGCTAAACGGTCACCTCGAGCCTATAAATTGACATCAAGGATCACTTTTGGGGTGCCAACTGGGAGAGTTCAGTGAGGACCATTTGGATGATTCATTGAAAGGGCAATTGTGTGTGTGTGAGTGTGTGTGTGTCTTGAGCCTAGGGCGAGAATGTGTGTTGACTCATGTTGTGTGGTGGCTTAGCCTTGTGGGAGTGAGAGTATAGTGAGGGAATTTGAGTGTCTTGTCTATTCTTTGGATACTTGTATCCATTTCATTTGTACTCCATTTACATTTGTTTCATGCAAAAATAAAGATATGTTTTCCTTTCTTGTGACTGAAACATCTTGAGTGGGCTTGGATTGTGGAATCCAAGGGGGCTCCTCACCATCTTGATATCAAAGCATAAGGATTAAGGGCAATTCACCTCAAGTGGAAGAAGCCTCTTCACCACAGCACAAGGATTCCCTCATCTCCAATTCCTTTTGGTTTGCAATTTTAATTGTGTATCAATTTCCATATTCATTAGGGTTTTGTGAACTCCTTTTGGTCCTTTTGGCTGATCAATTGTATTGGGTATTAAAAATTCTAGTTGTCTGATATACCCATTAGTTTGGAATAGCCAGTGTTTCTTTGAATTATGTACATTTCAATTTGGGCTTTGATACTTCTTGTAGGTTATATTGTTGGGCACTCCAAAATTTTTTTGGGGTACTCTTAATCCTTTGAATCTTTCTTGTGGATATTTGTGGATTTTATCATTTAAGTCATTTTAAACATGGCTCTCAAGAAGAAAACAGTCCAAGCTTTGACTAGGACATGGAGGAGATGAAGAATGCTTCCAAGTAAATTGTGAACAAACTTCAAAAGCTACAAGAGTAGAAAGAGCATCTAGGCAAGATGACAATTCAAGGGCTTCTTCATCAAGAGCTTCTTCAGCAAGGCATTCATCTATGCCAGACCTTAATTATGACATTCCTTTTGAGGATAAAGACTTTGGAAAAGATAAGAAAATACAGGGGATCCCTCATACTCCAAATGTTGTGTCAAGACCTTATGGTTTTAATATTCAAGAGCAAGGAATCATGTACCCACTTCAAGACCTCAAAGGCACTCAAGTGAAGAAATGGAGACTACTCTTGCAAAGGCATTGAGACATGTTGCTAGATTGCCTCATGTGGAAGTTAAGACCTTCAATTGAATGGAAGGAACTGAAGCTTTTCTCTAATGGCTGAAGGTCTTGTACCACTATTTTGAGTTCGAAGATGTTGAAGACCATCAAACAAATGTCCTACGCTGAAACAAAACTGGAAGATATAGCCCTAACTTGGCGAGAAAAAGAAAGTCATGCTTACCTCATGAGCAATGGTAGTCCTACCAGATATTGGCAACTTATGCAATTTAAGAAGACCCAACATAGGCAAGAAGCCATCCAAAGGTTTCAAGTATTCAAGACAAGGTGATAAAAGTGTCAAGGAGTTCTATATGAATTTTTCCAAAGCCTTCAAGCAATCAAGAGTTGAATGAAATGAGTATGAGCAAACCTATAATTTCCTAGATGAATTGAAAATAGAATATTGGCAAGAGGTTACATTCTATGAGCCCCAAACATTGGATGAGGCTTTTGAATTGGCATTCAAAGTTGAGGGGAATATTCATGGCTACAATAAGGGTTCCCAAACCTCCTAAGTGCAAAGACTTCAAAGTTTCTAAGGGTGAGAAGGTAGCAAAGGAGAAGGGCAATGCCAAAGAAGACACACATGAAAAGCAAAACAAAAACAAGAAAGACAAGGCCAAGCTTCCAAGGACTTCTCCAAGAAAGGGAAATGTCAAGGGAATGATAATTCTTCCGAAATTCAATGCTTCAATTATGGTAAGATGGGACATAAGCAATGAAAATACAAAATGTCTAAAGCATCAAAGGGCAAGGAACTTCCAACATCAGGGAATGAAGAGTCTTGAAATAATGGTAATCCTCATGTCCCTACTAAAATTGAAGATGTGAGATTAATTCTTATACTTTGATGGAAAATTGCATGTGAATCAAGATACTTTGAGGAAAATGTTATTGAGAATTGAGGCTAGGTATCTTAATAGTGGAAGGTGGATACCTATCTTAATTGATGGTAGTGCACAAGAGAATGTTCTTTATTCTAAGGTTGTTGCCAAGCTTGGTTTGAAGATATTTCTACATCCTAAACCCTATAGAGTTTATTGGCTCTCTAGAGACCACTATCAAGAAGTGAAAGAGATATGTTGATGAGGAGCTCCCATGGATTCCACAATCCAAGCTCTCTCAAAGTCACAAAACAGCAAATTTGAACAAGAAAAGAAAAATGAAAGCTTATTCTTTCTCAAATGGTGAATTTACAGCTGAAAGGATGCACAATTCCCAAGGATGGACAAGAGATTCAATCCAACTCTCACACAATCAAAGAAAATGCACACTCACATGGATGATGATCAAGGCACCTGGCTAAGGCTCTATCTCTCTATACTATTCTCTCTGTAGACTCTCTCTTGCTAGACTCTCTTGATCAAATTGAAGGCCCAACAAGTCTATTTATATCTTTTTCCCCCTGTCTCTTCATCTTTCCTCTTTAAATTCAAAATTGAAATCTTTAAAAACTCATAGGAAATTATCTTGTATTTGTTTGGGAAGTCTCAGAGGAGAACGGAATGTCTCAACCAAAAGTGGCTGTTAACAACTGGGATGTCTTGAAATCATGTGGAACATCTCAGCTGAGAGATCTAAAATGTAGTTGGGACATCTCACTTCCAAGGCCAAAATACAAAGATGCTTGTTTCAAGGCCTGGAACCTTCAGACACCTCCAAACAAGTCCCCATAGCCCCCAAAACACCCTAAACTCATCAAAATAGTCCCAAAACACTCCCAAACATGCCAAAACTCTAGGGAAAGATCCCATCATTAGAGAGATGTTACATTGGCCTATTTGATGTCCACATCATATGCATTTTGTCATTTAAGATAAGTACCTTTAGACATCAAGTGAGTTGTGACATTCTCCCTATTGATTGTACTGATGTTATTTTGGGTAGACCTTGAAATTATGACAACAAGACTACATTGGATGGTGCTAGACACATTTGATCAATCCCTAGGAATGATGAGATACATAATTTGATTTCTATGATCATTGAGCAATACAAATCTAATGTTTCCACTAATGCATCTAAAAAACAAGAGAAGAGAAGAAAATGGTTTTTATTTTATTCACCACAGTCTGACATACCGGGGGAGGGGTCCTTTTATAGTAGAAGGAGAGACTAAAATAAGAGAAATTTGTTACAAATCAAATCCCACAATTAGAAGAGATATTCTCTACTCATTACAGCAGATAACAATTAGAGAAAATTCCACAATTAGAGGAGATATTCTCTACTGATCACAGCAGAGAAATCAGGAAACAAATCAGGGAAAAAAATCATGGAATATTCTTGACTTTTTTAACACTCCCCCTCAAGCTGGTGAAAAAATGTCTTCCATTGCCAACTTGGAAACTAAATTATCGAACTGTTTCTTGTGAAGGCCCTTGGTAAGGATATCTACCATTTGATTGATAGTGGGTACATACAACATGTAAATGACTCCATTCTTGATCTTCTCTTTGATGAAATGCTTGTCAACTTCTACATGTTTCATCTTGTCGTGAAGAACCGGATTGTGAGCAATAGCTATTGCTGACTTGTTATTGCAGTATACTTTAATCGATAGTGGAGTAGGAATTTTTAATTCTTGAAGAAGTTCTTTTAACCATAAGACCTCACAAATTCCATGAGCAACAAACCTGAATTCAACTTCAACACTACTCCTAGCTACTACACTTTGTTTTTTACTTCTCCATGTCACTAAATTTCCACCTACAAAGGTACAATACCCTAGTGTCAATCTTCTATCAATGACATTCCCTGCCCAATCTACGACTATATAAGCTTCTATCTGCAAATGGCCATTATTCCTAAAGAGTAGTCCTTTGCCAGGAGTTCCCTTTAGATATCTAAGAATTCAGTACACTGCTTCAAAATGTTTTAGGCCTGGAGAATGCATGAATTGACTTACCACACTTACGACAAAGGCAATATCAAGTCGTGTATGTGATAGACAGATTAATTTGCCCACGAGTCTTTGGTATCATTCTTTTTTATCCACATCCTTGGCATCACCTACTTGCAACATCATGTTGAGTTCAATGGGTGTTTCAACTACCTTGCATCCAAGCATACCTGTTTCACTAAGTCAAGAATATATTTNTAGATCCAGAGAAGGAATCTTTGTCAACCAGTGGAAATATATTCTTGACTTAGTGAAACAGGTATGCTTGGATGCAAGGTAGTTGAAACACCCATTGAACTCAACATGATGTTGCAAGTAGGTGATGCCAAGGATGTGGATAAAAAAGAATGATACCAAAGACTCGTGGGCAAATTAATCTGTCTATCACATACACGACTTGATATTGCCTTTGTCGTAAGTGTGGTAAGTCAATTCATGCATTCTCCAGGCCTAAAACATTTTGAAGCAGTGTACTGAATTCTTAGATATCTAAAGGGAACTCCNTAAACATTATTTACTTCCAAATCCCTCTCAAATCCATGTGGAAGGTCCATAAATACCTCCTCCTCAAGATCACCTTTTAAGAATGTGTTTTTCACGTCCAACTGGTGTAATGACCAATTATTACTTGCGGCAATGGAGAGAAGTACACGAATGGAGTTTATTTTGGCCACCGGAGCAAACGTCTCCTAATAATCTATCCCCAACGTCTAAGCGAATCCTTTTGCTACAAGTCATGCCTTGTATCTTTCAACACTTCCATCAGCCTTGTATTTTAGTGTGAAGACCCACTTACACCCAAGTTCCGTTTTTTATAAGAGCATTCATCTCCTCAACTGCTAACCTCCAATCCAGGCTACTAAGTGCTTCCTGAATTGTTCTAGGCACAAATAGATTAGAAATTTTCACAAGAAAGGCTTTATGATTTTTGGAGATTTTTTTGTAGGACAAATATTGGGCAATGGGATGTTTTGTACAAGATCGAACTCCCTTTCTAGTGGCTATAGGAAGTTCCAAATTGGAAAGATCTATGATTTGGGATTCAGTAGATGAAAAAATAGGATCAAGTCTAGTTTTTGCCTGAAGCTCTGGTAGACCATCACTCAAATCCTGTGATTGGCTAGAAGCAAGAGGAATTGATGGAACATGAGTACCTGTATGAGACCTTCTCCTAGTATAAACCAAAGGATCATGCATTCTTTGATTTTGTTGTAGTATTTCTTCCTTTGGGTTAGATACCACAATGCTAGGTGCTTGTTGACTAGGATTTTCTTCTTCTCATTATTTCGAATATGAATTTCTCCTTCTTGTTCATCAGAATTGGTTGGTGACAAAATTACAGTTGGTAGTGATTCAGAAGTTTGCCAAAAATTATCTTCACTAACCTCATTCTCCCCCTAAGGATCATTTTTGCTAAAAAATGGTGTTTTTTCCAAGAAGGTCACATCCATACTAATATGAGTTTTCTTTGTAGTAGGATTAAAACATTTATACCCCTTTTTATTTGGAGCATATCCAACAAAAACACATTTTTCAGACTTGGGGTCTAGTTTTGATCAAAACACATTTGGAATATGATAAAAAACATGTACATCCAAAGACTTTCAAAGGAATTTCCAAGTATGTTCTAACAACTGGAAAGCTTTCTTTCAACTTATTCAAAGGGGTTGTAAAATTCAAAACTCGAGTAGGCATTCAATTTATCAAATAGGAAGTTGTTAAAATTGCATCTTCCCACAAGTATTTAGGAACATTCATTGAAAACATGATAGCCCTAGCAACTTCAAGTAAATGCCTATTTTTCCTTTCAGTTATCCCATTTTGTTGAGGAGTTTCACAACATGTTGATTGATGAACAATGCCCTTAGTTTTTAAAAACCCCCCAAACATTCATTAAAATACTCTGTCCCATTATCTGATCTAAAGATGCAAAATTTTTGTTTTAAATTGAGTTTCAATCATGTTATAAAAATCTTTAAATAGTTTTTCAACTTCAGATTTCTTGCTCATAAGATAGACCCAACATATTCCAATATGGTCATCAATAAAAGTCACAAACCACCTTTTTCCAGATAAAGTTGTAATTTTTGAAGGTCCCCAAACATCACTATGAATCAAATAAAATGGTTTTGAAGGACAATAGGATTTTGAAACAAATTTTACTCAATGGCTTTTTGACAAATGACAAGCATCACATTGAAGTAAGGACAAATCCAATCCCTTAAACATAGAGGAAATAAATGTTTTAAATAAAGAAAACTAGGATCGCCTAGCCTAAGGTGCCATTGCATTATCTATTCTAAAACAGAGTTTGGGCTCATACAGCTGTAAGCTTGAGCCTTTTTATTACTGAAGAAAGTCTCATCAAGGTAGTAAAGTCCATCCATTTCTCTAGCTCTCCCAATTGTCATCCCCGAGTTCTAGTCCTGAAAAACACAATAAGAATCACAGAATATAACACAACAGTTGGCATCTTGAGAAATCTTGCTGACAAACAAGGGATTACAAGCAAGTTTTGGAACATGGAGTATAGAGTTAAGAAAATTTAATATTGCCTCTTCTAGCAATGGAAGAAAGGCTACCATCAACAATATGAACTTTCTCATGACCAGAACAAGGAGTGTATGAATGAAATAAATGAGATAAACTTAGTCATATGATCAGAAGCTCCTGAATCAATAATCCAAGGAGATGAATTGAAAATTATAGAAAGAGCAAAAACATTTCTACCCGAGTGACCCATTGAACTACTAGGAATACCAACATTAGGACTGGATGCTAAAAGCTTCTGGAGTTGATCAACCAACTCCTTGTTGAACAGATTAGGTTGTTTGGTAACAACATTAGCAAATGACTACTGCCGCTTGTCCTTAGGCTTCCAATCTGCTGGTTTTTCGTGAATCTGCCAACACATCTCCCTCATGTGATGAGGTTTATTGCAATGGTCACACCATACACTAGGTTACTCCTCATTCCTCTACGATTTTGAGCCAGTACGCCCACCAACATGAGTTGCCGCACTAATCAAAGCCGAGCCTTCTGTGGTGCTATTCGGTGCATTCTTTTTCCCAAGCATGACATCCCTTTGACTTTCTTCTCAATGAAGGAGAAAGCTTCATTGATGGAGGGTAGATGGTTTCTTCCAATAATCCCTCCTTTGACTTTGTCAAATTCCACATTGAGACTCTCAAGAAATTTGAAAACTTGATTTGCGTCCAAAATGGCTCGATACCAACTAGCATCATCAAGGCACTTCCATTCTTGATCGTTAAAAAGATCCAAATCTTGCCAAATTCGCTTTTGGGAATTAAAATATTTTGTGATAGAATCATTACCTTGACGAATATCACCAAGTTTCAAGTTGAGTTCATAAACTTGAGATTGATTTCCCAAATCTGAGTAACATTATCCCAAAGCTCCTTTGTAGTAGAGAAGCATAAATAATTTGCACTGATTTCCCCCTCCATTGAATTCACAAGCCATGTCATGACCATAGAATTTTCGACATCCCAAGTGGCATGCGACAAATCTGTGCTGGCTGGCTCTTGAGTGTCTCTAGTAAGGTAGCTGATTTTTCCTCTCCCCTTGATGTATAATCAGACTGATTAAGACCAATGTCGAAAATTGTCACCATTGAGACGAACAGTGGTGATTTGAACTAGAGAATCAGTATAGTGAAAGGAATTGGTAATGATTGAAGACTACAAAGATCGAGAGCCAGGGACGGCTTCCGTCATGATTTCTGACATGGTGAAGGTAGAAAATGATGAGGACAAGATTGGCAATGTGGTAATGTTTTTCAGCTAGAACAGGGCAGGAACAAGACTTAAAGAACCAGAAAAAAATTCCTGCTATGATACCATAAAAAACAAGAGAATAGAAGGAAAAGGTTTTTATTTTATTCACCACACTCTTACATACAGGGGGAGGGGTCCTTTTATAGGAGAAGGAGAGACTGAAATAAGAGAAATTTGTCACAAATCAAATCCCATAATTAGAGGAGATATTCTCTACTGATTACAGCATCATTGATTTTTCTTAGTGAATGTGAGTACATCCATGAACATGAACAAGCTGGACATGGATTTGCTATTGTTTCTGCATTGGCCACTTGTGAGGCAGAAAACTCTAGTGACTTGCATGAAGCTCAATTGGTTATTAATATCAAAAAGTATCATTTCATGAACAGAGAGATTGTGTACCTTGATCATGTAGTCTCCAAGAACTAGGTCAAGATGGAACCAAGTAAAATTAAAGGCAATTGAGGAGTGGCCATCACCTTCAAATGTGGAGGAGGTGAGATCTTCTCTTGATTTGTCTGATTTTTATAGCAGATTTATTAGAAATTTCAGTTCTATTACATGGGATATGCTCTCTTGTTTGAAGAAGAATGTTGAATTTCATTGGTATGATAAAAAAAGGGCTAGTTTCCAAACTTTGAAGGAGAAGATAACTAGCGTACCAGTATTGGCAATTCCTAATTTCTCCAAGTTTTTTCAAGTGGAGGTGGATGCAAGTGATTTTGCAATTGGAGAAGTTCTTTCACAAGAAGGTGAGCCTATAGCATTCTTTTCAGAAAAGCTTAATGATGCTAGGCAGAAGTACAGTATTTATGAAAAAGAGATGTATGCCATTTTGCAAGCAATCAAGCATTGGAGGCATTATTTGTTATCAAATGAATCTTTGTTTTATACTGACCATAAGCCACCATAGTTTTTGAATTCTCAAAAGAAACTTAGTGCTAAGCATATGAAATGGGTGAAGCAGCGTCAAGAATTCCACTTTGTTTTGAATTATAGGAGTGGGAAGTGAAATGTTGTCGCTGATGCCCTGTTAAGAATTCATCATGTTGCTTATTCTAGGGTTCAAGTGAATGGTTTCAATTTTCTTGCCAATGGTATTCGAATGATACTAACTTCTGTAATGTTTGGAAGGACTTGAATTCTCCTTTGCTGGGAAGGACTAATAGATGGAAAGCCTATCATATCCAGCAAGGCATTATATTCAACGATGGTAATGTTTGTGTCCCAAAATGTGACTTCAGGCTGAAAATATTGGAGGAGAAACATAATGGGGATATGGCAGGTCATACGGAAAAGACCAAGACTTTGGAACTTGTAAGCAAAAACTACTTCTGGCTAGGCATGTACAGAGATGTGGTTAAGTTTTTTAAAGAGTGCTATTTTTGTCAAAAGTTTAAAGGAAGAAAGGCTGTTGATGGTCATTACATGCTATTGCCAATCCCAAATGCTCCTTGGGAGAATGTTACTTTATACTTTGTGTGAGGCATTCCTAAAACAAAATCTAGTAATGATTCCAATCTAGTTGTAATGGATAGATTTACGAAGATGGCTCAATCCATTCCTTGCAAAAGAAGCAATGATGCTTTCCATGTTGCTCATTTATTTTTCCAGCATGTAATCAAGTTACATGGGATATCTTCCAATATTGTAAGTGATAGGGAGGTTAGATTCACTAGTCATTTTTGGAGATCCTTATATAAATTATTGGGGACTAAGTTGTCATTTTCCACAGCTTATCATCCACAAACTAATTGGTGAATTCAGATTGTAAATATATCATTGTTGAAGATCCTTAGGTGTTTGCGTAAGAAGCAGCCTCAAATATGGGAAAACATGATAGCTTATGCAAAGTTCTCTTATAACAATGCATTCCACACTAGCATTGGCAAGAGTCCTAGTGGGGCAAATTATGGTTTTTCCCCAAGATGGTTGATGAATTGAGAAAGTTTGATGATTGTGTTTCTCTTAGCACTAATTTTGTTGAGCAAATGAAAAACTTGCATCAATTAGAAAAAGAAGTGAAAGAAGTGACTGCTAAGAATAATGAAGGCAAAAGAAAAGTGGAGTTTAATGTTGGAGATTATGTTTGGATTCATTTGAGTAAGGAAAGATAAAAGAATGTGCACTTCTACAAGCTTATATCAAGGAAGATTGGCACATTCAAGATAAAGGTCAAAATCAATGATAATGCTTATGAGATTGACTTATCCAATGAGTTTCCTATTTCTTGTGTGTTCAATGTTTCAGATTTGACTCCATATCATAACAGGGTTTTGCAATTAGATTTGAAGAATAGTCTTGAGTCCTCAAGGATGCTATTGCAGGTTAGAATTCATCAAAGGCATCAAGGATGCCAATTGTGTTACAACCAAGGAGGCTAGGAGCACAAGAGGCAAGAAGAAAGATGATCACTTGGTGCATTGGAGTAATGAAGAGCCTGAACATGTCATTTGAGTCCATGATTCTGATTTGGGTTTGTGGGGGTTTGATGTCATCCCAACTATATAACCGAAAATGCCATTGTGCATTTTTTTAAGGATGTAGAAGATGATGAGGACATCACCTCAACCTAATGTATTCAATCCTCAATTGTGTGTGTTTTTGTATGTCTTTGTGTTTTGTCCATATTTTGTGTGAGTTTTGGGTGTTCCAGGCCCATAAGAAGACCAAAGAAGGTCAATAGGAGAATTTCAGGAGTTGCTTTGGGAAGGTGAAGTTGCTTGCTGCCTAGACGTCTTGATGGAGTGGTCTCTGGTTGATAGTGGAGACGTTTCCAGAGGGCCAGATATATTGACTATTGACAATACCTATCTTATGGCTAACCATCTTAGCCAACAAGACATCTTGGTAGATGATACACTAGGACTTCACTATGACATCTTGGATCATTTACAATCCAGCGCCACGGGAATCTTTATCGTCACTTCAAGCCGAGAAATTGACATCAAGGGTCAGTTTTGGGGTGCCAATTGGGAGCATTAAGTGAGGGCCATTTGGAAGAGTCATTGGAAGTGCAATTAAGAGAGAGAAAGAGTTGTGAGAGTCTTGAGCTTAGGGAGAGAGTGTGTGTGAAGTCATCTTGTGTGGTGGCTTACCCTTGTGGGATTGAGAGTATAGTGAGGGAATTTGGGTGTCTTGTCTATCCATTTCATTTATATTCCATTAACAGTTGTTACATGCAATAATAAAGATTTTGTTTTTCTTTCTTGCCATTAAGACATCTTGTTTGAGGTTTGTGACATCTTGAGTGGGCCGAATCCAAGAGGGCTCCTCATCACCAACTTTCCTAGAATAGCTAGTTTCTTCAATGAATAACTTCTTTATCTGCTTGACCATTGTGTGCAGTATCATAAGCCTCTACAACTTTTGTATGATTGTTTATTTTCCCATAACCAAGCCCCACCATCCTAAGATTTCATGCATTGATTTTTCATCCATGCACGTACTTTTTCCAGTTCTGCTCATATTACAAAAGCACCAAAAATATGTACTCCTTCCAAAAAAAATCTTTTTTAGTTCAAATAATTAGTCTTCATCCCTCTAACCCACAATATATTTATTCATAATTCTTCAAGCTAACATTTCCAAAAGAGCCATATTCAAACAATGTACTTTTTTAAATCCAAGCCCACCATGTTCTCATGAATAACAAATTGTATCTCCTTGCCACAGGTTCAATTGTACTAAGCAGCACCAAGTTATAAAAAGAAAAAAAATTGGAAAACAAATTCTGAAACTAGTCTGACAGATCCAAGGTGCCTCAGTGGATGTAAGCAAAAATTTCAGTTTCAGTTTTAGTATCCCAATTAAATAAAAAAACTAAAATTGAATTTTTACTTACATCCATTGAGACCCTCCTAGATCTATTGGACAGTAATTTCAGAATTTCTTTTATAATTTTTTTAAAATCTATAGCTCAACATTGCCCACTAGAATTGAACCTATGACCTAGGGTTTCAATGCCAAGGCTCTAGTACATAAAGTTTTTTGCATCTTTTGAATCCTACCAAAGAAAATCATATTCTAATTTTCTAATCTCCTTCACTACCTCCTTTAAGTACAGTGGTACAAACTGAAGATGACTATGAATTAACTGTAATTGCTCAACCATGTTAAGAAGCCTTTCTCACCAGCCTACTAATTTCTAAGACGTCATCTCTAGAACATCTCACAATTCTAACTTTTCCTTCCTTACAAATAAAGATATACCAAAAGATGTGCTTTATGTATAAGCTTTTTCTTTAATGCTATGACAGCATTTAGTGACTCACTGACCAGTGCCTACTTATTTTATTCCAAAAATGCTAAGGATTCTACTATCCTATAGCCGTATTCTCAAGTTTATTGACTTCAACTATTTGTCAAACCTTTGAACCAATGTTCCTTCTTTCTCCTCTTCAGACCCAAAAAGCACTTGTTTTATAGGTCAATCAAATAATAGATAGGATCAATATTGTTCATCCACCAGTTCAAGTCATCAAATTCAAGATTTCTATGTGGCTGTTGTTGCTAGTAGTTATGTGAATGTTTCCCCTTCAGGCTTCAAATTTATGTGAATGCTTCTGAAGTGTCAAAGTGATAGTGAATTTGTGCTTCAATATGTATTTTGACGTGAAAGTGATGCAAAATGAGGATGAAAGTAGTATACAAAGCGAGTGAAAGTGCTTCAATGTGAGAGAGATTGAAAAGTCAATGAATTTGAGTAAGTGTGTTCAATGTTCAAATGAGGCAAACGCCTTGCATATTTATAGACTTGACGTGGAGGCCAATCTATATTAACGGGAATAGGCTTTCCTGATAGACTAACGACCTTTTTTATGACTTTTCTTGTGTTTTTGGGGCTGCAATATATCCTATCCACCCTTATACATATTTTTAATCTTCTATGTAAAATAAGATGACCTTTGTGCCCAAGTTACCAAAAAAAACTCCTGTAGACATTGAGCTTGATGATTGATTGTTGGGAGATCAAAATTTTCACACTATCTCCAACATGCACTCCTTTAATGTGGTTGTATTTGTTACTCCAACTTGGTCTTCTTGCATCTTGGTCACTCCAATTTTGGTGATGAGATAAGCAATCCTTTATGCTATAAGGCCCTTTGTGACCAAATCGGCTACTTGGTCACTTCTATTCACATGTCTTGGCTTGATGGTCCCCTCTTGACAAAATAATTCTTGATGTCAATGTGTTTTGATTTTTTTATGAAGAATGTGTTTTTTATGAAGCCAATGTGCTATAATGCAATCGTTGTATTATCACAAACCATATCGATAGATAATTTACCTCAAATTATAAATGTTGAAATAATTTTTTTAACAATAGAATGTGTTATACACAATTAGCCATGGCTATAAATTCAGCCTCGCATGAAGATAAGCTAATAGCACTTTGGTTTTTTGACTTCCAACAAATGCTATTTGTTTCATGAAGGATCATAGCACCTGATGTGGATTTACTTTTATCTTGATCTCCACCCCAATCAACATCAGAATAAGCTTGAAACAATCTATCTCCTTTGATGAATTTTAATCAAAATCATAAGTGCCTTTCACGTATATCTCAACACATCTTAAGGCATTTAAGTGTGATTCTCTTGGTTATCGCATGAATCTTGATAGAAATCATGTAGTATACTCTAAATCAAATCTTATTTAAGACAGAAATTTCAATGGCCAATGATACTCCTATAGTGTGATGTATCCACCAATGAAGTTTGAACTTTCCTTGTTAATTTCAGATTTTGACAAACAGGAGAATTTTCTGTTTTAGCATCTTTCATCCCATATTTTTCAATAATTGATTTCACAAATTTGGGTTGGTGAATTTTCAGCCCTCCTTCAATTTGATCAACTTGGATTCCTAAAAACATATTTGAGCGTCCCCAAATCTTTCATTTCAAATTCATTTTTTATATCATTTTTGAATTCCAAAATCATTTTCTTATATGTGGACATGGATAACTAATCATCAACATACAATAAAATCATAATGAATTCCTTTCCAATGCATTTGTAGTGCAGAGTAGGTTCAAATGAATATGCCTTGTAACTGTTCTTGGGCAAAAAATCATGACGCTTCAGGTCATGGTGCCCAGCAATAGACATCATGAGTTTGATTATTTCAAACCTTGCTACTAGTGCAAAAAAAAATTTTATAATCAACATGTTTCTTTTGCTTGAATCATCTTGCAACTAATCTTGCTTTGTAGGTGTTGATCTCATCCTTTTCATTGAATTTAAGTTGTCAATAATTCATTTGCTATCAATAATTCTTTTTCCTTTTGGTTTGTCAACCAATTCTCATGTCTTGTTGCTTGATATCTTCTAAATCTTTTATCCAAAATTTGAGTCCAAAATCTGATTTTGTGACTGGTCTCTTTGAACCCATGATCTTAGATTGCAGCTATTTTCTAATTTTTTTTTTAATTTTTCAGAGCTTCTTAATGGATGAAAATCATAAAGTCCAACTTTGTTTCATCAAAAATGACATCTTTTGATACATACCACTTTCTTTCTATTGGTTCACAATCTTTATAGTTGTTGGTCTTTGTGTCATAACCAAGGAATATACATGTTGTACTCCTACCCTCCAATTTCTTAATAAGTACATTTGGAATTTGACAAAACAATGGTATCCAAACACTTTCATATAAGATAAATTAGGTACCATGTTGCATAACAGTTGATATGGTGTCTTATCCTTGTAGTAATGAGTCTATTTAGAATGTAGGTCCCCATGTGAATTCCTTGACTCAAATACTCATCTAGAAGTTCAAAATGTTTAAAAAAGCATCTAGCCATTTTGTATATCACTACATTTCTCTTCAGAAACTCTACTGTAGCATGCCAGTGTTTCAAACCTAGGATCTTAGGATTGTTATTTATTTTCTTATGTATTTGATATATTATATTAATAATATATTGTATTTTGCTAATGGTTTATACTAGTGCATTCTAATGCCTTTCTTATGCTTATGGTTGTGCATCTTGAGGTTTAAACCCTGGACTTCTTGTTTACATGCATGGGCATTTTTAGACATCATGGTATATTTGTTTATAAACTGTATAAAGTGCATACTTATGAAGATTAGATGCAATCGTAGCTCATTTTTTGTTTTTTCATTCCTAAGATTCCCGAGCGCAGATCATGATTCAGAATTACATGGAATTGAGATATTAAAAAATATCAAATTTTTAATCATTTTCAAAAGTATATACAATGAAAATAGAAATTTTTAAACATATTAAAATTGAAAATCCATAAAAAAAACTTTATATTCAACTTTAAAATAGAAATTCTAAATATATTAATATAACAACATTGCATTAAGCATGAACATCAACATAAATTAATTGTTTATATCCTATATACATTACAAAAAGTTTTAAATGTAAGCTACACTACGGTATTTATTGACCGTCAACTAAAACAAATGAGCTAAAGAATGTCTGAAGTCAGCTGCTTAAGTGATTCAAAAAGAGTTAAAGAATGCATTGTTGAGCTCTTGAAGAATATGTTACTAAGCTCCCCAAGAATGCATTGCACTCAAAGTGCCGAAAACCTTGCAACTACTTATGACACATATTCAAAATATTTTATGCTCATTCTTTTTACTTTTATAACTGTATTGATCATGACTTTTATTATTGGGATACTGTTTTAATGTTTAATGACATATTTAACATTAAAATAGTGTAAGCTTCTAATTAATATTTTTAAAGATTCTGAAATCATCTGGAATATCCTAGAATCATTTGGCATCTCCATCCAGAATCATCCAAAATTGCAATTCCAAACTAGATTGTGATCCAAAATAAATCTAGATCACAATTATTCAGATCAGATCGCGATCCTAATCCAATCTTCATAAGTATGATATAGTGTATCTTGGAATAACCCCTCATATATTGGTAAATATACATGTTTTATTATGACTCAATATCATACTTCTAAAGGTTTTGGACCTTGGACCTTGCTCTTATTATGTATTTGGAAATATTATTATTTTGTATTTCATTTCATATTATTTCCTGGTATTTAATAACGCTTGATGTCGCTTGTGAAGGACATATTCGAAGGATGGCAGTGGCCCATTGCTAGTAATTTATTTATGTTTTAATTATATTTTTATATTTTATTTTATTTTATGGTTTTGGAATAAAGTAAGAATATGGTTATGAGACATGTTAAATAGATATTTGAGATTATTTTAGCTGCTCTTTTATCTTGGAACCCATTCTTAGGTACGTGGGCTTAATTTAATATTTTGTAAGTGACTTAAACCCATTGGTTGACCATTTGTACCCTTTTGTGGAAACATGTTACTTGATTTTAAAAAGTAAATTATTAATTCTTTATTCTTGGAATTGCCCAAGCCCACCTCTTGTGCTTATAAATACTTAGTAAGATTAACTTTCTTGGCATCAATTGTGCATCTCTCTCTTCTGCGATCATGCTCATGTTATGCTTGGTGGACATCTTGGAGGTTTCTAGATCTCACCCTGTTCTTGCTTAGCGAACCTTTGCTGATCTATCAAGGTAAAGGAAATATTCTGAATTCTATCAATTTGTATAAGTAGCTTACCTGCTTGGACTTGATTTCCTTTTTATCATGTTTGCTTGTAGATTTCAACCCTGACTTTCTGCTACTCGTACCATAGTTCACCGTTTTTGTGATTTTTGCTTTTTGTTTTGACACCATCTTTCTCCTACATCATCTCCTCCTATCAGTTGCTACAACAACAATAACTTCAAATGTCATAACCTAGGTCACAATAGATCTAGGGGTCATGACTAAAGTCACGACAGATTTTCGAGACATTTTCTAGTGTGGCACAATCACCTCAACATCAGGCAAAAACAACATCTTCAATTGATGGTAACTAGTAGACATATCGTTCATGTATGGGCATGTTCAACATGTAGGGAAACAGCCATGGAGAGTTCAATAAACATGATTTGCATTAAGGTAAATGATACAAGAAGAGCTAGTTGGACAATGGACAAGCAATGTAAAGGATGTAGTTTGGTACTTGACCCATGTCAATTAGGCATTGTCATTTAGTAGTATTAAGCCTTGTTTAGGGTGGTAGTAAGGAGCTAAGGGCCTTAAGGTAGCTATAGGGTTGATACTAGCCATAATGACACCGAACAGTTGGAAAATTAGCATTACATGAGGGATTCTACATGAAAATGTAAGCTTTTTAGTAATTTAATTTTGCATTTTAAGTTTACATATGGAATATATGGATTTCTAAGGAACTTAATAATGCCCCTTAAGGGATTTTATGAATTTATTGATGATTAATTTTGGGGTGTGACATCTGCTGCTTTGGGGAGAATATCCACAAGTGGTTTGTTTAGAAATTTCAGGTTTGGCTTAATAATGCTCAAATTCATGTGAAATAACGTAGCCTTCTCTATCCAATCTTATTGCTTTGACTTTTTGGTTTAACCTGCTTTCCATCATTTTGTAAAAATTTTCAAAAAATCTAAAGGTCTGATCTTTTAAATTTAGAATACAAGTGCAAGCAAATTTAGAAAAATCATCAACAATTACAAAGAATTACTTGCCTCCACCAAGTGCTGAAATCAGCCTAGGTCCTACCAAGTCCACATGTATCAACTCCACTGGTCTTTTATGTTTCTACATTTCATTGCTATCAGGAAAAGGCTTTTGTTTCCTTTTTAGGCGTACTTCACATATTTCATCTATTATGTCTTTGAGATTGATTCCATGTGCTCCTTGATGTTTGATCAGCTTATCAATGTTGGGATATAAAGCATCTCCTAGCCTTCAATGCCATAGCATAGCTCCTTGAATACTTGTGCTGCTATTGTTATTCCTCAAAATCTGATTTTTGGCACTTTCTTCTTGTTGTTTTTTGTTTTTTTTTTTTTCAATTTTCTGTGATAAAGATGATGCCTCCAAGCAAAATAATTGATTGCTGGGTCTTTTCAGCCTCATGATTATGTTGCCATTGTTGGAAATTGTGCAACTGTCATTGTGAAACTTGACTTCATTGCCTTTTTGGATGATTTGACCCACGGACAACAAAGAATTTGATAAATTTGCCACATAAAAACCATCATTTGATAGAGTTATTTTGACTTTGCCAATGTCTTCAATGCCTATGTATTTTACATCTCCAACTTTAAATTTTCCAAGGTTTTTTATGCATGGAATTCAATAAAATGATTCTCGTAGGTGTAGGTGTCATGTTCTTGGATTACCCACCATCCACAATCCATGTGTAAGGGGCCATTTGATTGGCCATATTACAAGCAGCAAAATTGGTGCCTCCATTCTGCTTTCTGTAAGGATTTTATTCTTGCTGATTTTGTACATTCTCAGTCAAATGTATGCTTCTCTTGCAATTTCAGACTTTCAAAACCAATTTTAGCCTAGCATTTATCTATGGTTTGGCCCTTCTTTTTGCAAAATTTACAAAACAATGGTCTAAAATGAGAATTACCTTGCTAAAAATTTTTTGATGATTTTGGAATCTTCCTCTCTTTGCCTAAGATTACCTATGCCTTCGAAATTCTCTGATCTTGTGTGTTGCTAATTTTCCTGATAATTGGTGGACTTTGATTCATTTTGATACCTATTTCCTTGATTAAAATTGGTTCTTCCTCTTCCTCTACCTCAATTATTTACCATGTATGCTTGATCATAATTGTAGCTGTTGTTTTTGAGAATTTTTAGGGTTCTTGTGCAACAAGCTCATCAAACATAAAGTAATTGAAATCTCTAATTTGAATGACATTTATCAACATGGTATAACATCTAAAGTCATTGAAAAGTGCATGCATAATATTTTGGACCTTTTGTGTTGGAGAAAAGCCACAGCCATATTCATCAATGTGTCTAATTCATGTGTACATTCTAGTAAAAAAGTCTTCTATGTACTCACCTCTTCTAATGCTCAATTCATCAAATCTTTATTTGCAGCAAAGCTTTTAAATTCCATGCTTCTCCTGCTGTTTTACAACAACGGTTTCAGATACATTAAAGACGACCATAGTCCTAGCTGTGGTGTCCTTTTTCTTGTTTTCATATTCTCTTACTTGAGTCCTATTTAGATCTTCAAGGTTGTGCAATTCTTCAAAACCTGATTCTACAATGTCCCATAAGTAATTGTATTCCAGCAAGTCTTTCATCATATTTGTCTAAAGTGAAAAATTTTCTGTTCCATTAAAATTAATTGGGAACTTTGGAATTTATTTGCCAATGTTCCCTAGCTGCTTCTTCAACCTTAAAGTTGTGATACATTAGTCTAGCAGTCAGGTCATCGAGAAAGTCTGGTGTCAAATTTGAATTTTGTCACATAACTGCAACTCGTCGTAATTGATTTCAGAGGAGCATGAGTGGACCACAACTTGCATTAAATAATTAGAAGCTGTCACAACTTGCTTGCAACTCGTGATAGAAGAAAATTGTTAAACATTGCAGCTTGCAGTGAGGTTGTGGTTGGATCACAAATGGACTACAACTCACCGTTTGCACAGAAAAAAATCAGAAATGAAAGAATTGGGTCAAAACCTATTTCAATTGAAATGAGGTTGATTCCCTCTTTCCTCTTCTAGCCTTCAAATTTATGTGAATGCTTCAGAAGTGTCAAAGTAATAGTGGATTGTGCTTCAATGTGTGTTTTGGTGTGAAAATGATGCAAACTGATAAAAGTAGTATATAAAAGTGATAGAATGAAATGTAAATGAATTTGAGTGAATGTATTCAACGTTTAAATGAGGCAAATGCCTTACATATTTGTAGACTTGACTTTGGGCACAATTTATATTGACAGCAATAGTCGTTCCTGATAAACTAAAGACTTTTCTTATGCTTTTAGGGCTGAAATACATCATGTCTGCCCTTGTGCATAATTTAAATCCTTTTATTTAACTAAAATGACTTTTGGACTTTCTGTTTTATGAATTTCCATAAAATTATAATTTTACAAGGCTCTGTGCCATAGTTTTTTTTTTTTTTTAATATATAAAACACTAACGATATAGTGACTTAACCAATTTCCTAAGACTTTGACATAGATTTTAAGCTCGTTGATTGATGCCTGGGAGATCGAAAATTTCACATTAACTCCAATACAATACACTTACCAAATAAATTATTTAACACATTAGAATCTGAAAACATATAATTACTGTTTTCAACTACATACATAAATTGTTAAAATTACCACAACGTCAAATCTAATATATGAGAAAAATGTAAGGTATATGTTCGGTCTTATTAGGTTATATAGGTTATAATTATCAATGCGTGCAAGCTGCAAAACAACTGTGCTGATGTGAAAGCATTATTCATAAGAAACCAAAAACTCTACTTTGGAAAACCCAGAACATCCATATCAGAAAAATTCTTACCTCAAACCCCAAAACGCTCATATTTTCATCATCTACATCTGGTACGCAGCTCTTGTAAAAGTTATGAACCTGCTTATCATTGCTTGAAGCATCTGCAGCCTCAAATAGGCCTCTACGACGTCCAATTCCACTATTATCATGTGAAACATCATCCACCTAGAGAAGGGAAAAACAGCAAAGTAATCATGTTGTGAGAAACTAAAGAAGATTTAAAACTAATATGATTTCATGTGGTAAGAAACAGAAAATTTTACACAATAATTGTATCAATAAATGATACATTGGTCATTGCTTATACCTTGTTAACTTCCTTTAAATCACTCTTAATCTCCATGCATTTATAGAGCATGTGATAGCCAGTCTCGCTGCAATGATATTTCTCATCACCCTGCAAAAATGTTGGATAAATTATGCTTCGCGTTATTACTTAAAACAGGGTGAACACTGTACAATAGTTCAATCTGAATAGAAAACAAACAGCAATTTACAGTAATCTGAAAAACACTCTTGTTTAGGTATTTAGCTTTCGATGTCATCACACTAAAGCAAAATGAAAAACACTCCTCCATAAAAATCTACGTCGTATTAAGTGGTGCTTTAAAAACGTACCATAAAAAAGTACATACACAATAAAATGGCCTGTCGAATTAAATCATGTAATCGAATTAAATGTTTATGTTATCTAAACAATAATTTGGTGATTCTAATTATAAAACAAAATTTTTACTTTAAAATAACAACCTAAACCCTTTTCAGCCTAGCCAGATGGCTAATTAAGCAGCAAGAAGTATTATTTTTATCCTATTTAAATGATTAGTAGCCCTATATCTGCTAACTCTTCTGGTTTTAGCATGGAACCATAGGATGTATGAATCTAAAACACAGAGACAATACCTTCTCAGAGAAGGAGCAGGGAACACAAGAGCCGGAACGTGTGCAATTAAAAGGGGAGTTGCCGCGGTTTAATACTTCTTTCAGCTCTCTCTTGTGTGACTCGCATTCCGAAATACAAATGGCTGAACATACAACGAACAGCGCAAGCCAAATGATGGACATTTTGGAATGAAAATCGAGAATTCAAAGATGCCACCGGATCCGTGGCTCTGCCTAGACTTGTATTTTCGAACGCAAATACCAAGATTTGTGTTTCCTGTGCTAGAATCCTAAGCCGACTGCCTGTGTACAATTACACAAAGCTAGTCGATTTCACCGAACCGAAAAAGCTAGACTTACTTAAAACGTATATTAGCTTTCACACCTTCTTAGATTACGCCTTTGCTAGCAATTTGTTGGTTTTCCAACAATTAAATTTGGGGGTCCAAAACCCAGAAAAAGATTATCCACACAAACAATAAATCTTAACAGAGTTTAAAGGTTACAAACTTGACTCTCAAGTCACTTGTAACTAAAAAATTAGCAAATCAAATTGACATTGACGTTACCACCCATGGGACCTTCGACATGCCATCTAGCACCTTCACCTTCGCATTCAGCATTACTCCTCACCCTTGTGGGCTCCTCAATAGCATCTTGGCACCGTTTGGCATTAGTTTGGGTGTTAGAGATAACCCTAGGAGGCCTAGACTAGCACCGGCAAAATTGCCAAAAAAATTTTAAGTAGTGGTGATAGTGACACATCACTTGTCTAGCTTGCCACACTTGTTGAACTCAAAGGTCAAACTTTCCATTTTTGAAACTCAAGACAACTTCAAGAAAACTAAGACTTAACTCTAACTTTGAAATTAGTAACTCAAAGTTAAAATCGATGATGAGTTGCATTAAGTTGGCTATGTCGACGAGGCCTCGTCAATGCGGCCTCGTCGATGAGGCCTACTCAACGCATCTTACCATGCATCAACAAGGCCCCATCGACGAGGCCGATGCGTCGACAAGGCCCCATCAACGCAATATTGGTTTTTTTGATTTTTGGCTATAAATATGTGCTTGCAGTCGCATTTATGGCATAAGTAAATTGTAGTTGCAGCGGAGCTCTTGCATTTTTTCCATTTGAAAGTTAGAATTTTTCCTTCGAGTGCCCACAGTAGGAGTCATTGAGTATACAAATCTTTATTCAAGCATTGTTATACCTAAGCACGACAATGTGTGTGGCAATAAAGATGAGCTTTTTGATAAACCTTGCAACACTTTAGATTAGCTATTTGATTTATGCATTTAATATTTTTAGTTATTTATTAAATGTTTTCAATTAGTTATTAAATATTTCCTAGTTATTACATTAATGAGACAATTAAGTTAGATAGATTATATACATAAGTATGATCACTTTGAGTGTAATACATATTCGCTTGCTAATCCCAACAGTGTTATTGCTTGGTACACCCAGTAGCGTAGCGCTTGGTCGCCTAGTAGCGAATACATGGGTTTAGGACGTGTATAGAAAGTGGGAATGGATACTTATGTTAGGATTAATTAAATGATTAGTTGATTAGTTAATTTAGATTAGTTAATCAAATCCCTTTTTATCTACAATTCAAACCCCAACTATAAAATATAAAAATGATAAAAATCGAATGCCTCAATTACACTTAACCATACCAATGAACGTCACAAGTGTAATTGGGAAGACAACGATTGACCTTAAGGCTAAATTCACTTCCTAAAGGGCTAGTGCACTAGAAATAATAAAGTCCACAGAATTTGACTAGATCACGCGTGAATGCTTTGTGATTCATGTGGTTGGGCGTAGGGGTACCTCACTGCTCATCATTCGCACTGTTGCCAAGGACTTTGTTTGTGGAACATGCACTATTTAGGTCCAAGTGAATACCATTATATCATTGTACAAACCTAAAGGTCAATATCATTCCCACTATACATAGAATTATAAAAGCACACTAACAATTTCATTTTGTTTTGCAACATGTCTTCTTCTTCTTGCAAGCATGAAGATACCAAACCACTAGTTCCATAAGAATGCAAGGTGGTATACACTCATCTAGATGAGTTTGTGCCAAATTTCACCTTCATCCTATATCAGGATGAATAAATGTGAGGGCGTGATATGGAGGGCAATGTCGTCTTGCCCCCTAATCGATTTGTGCCCAAGATGCTATTCAAAATCCTCAAGAAATTGGGCATAGCAGATCTTCACAAAGAGTACTATCCCACTGAAACACAACATAAACGAGATCAACATCAGGAGAAACTCCATGAAGCTACAAAGGGAAAACATTGCACTAACCCCTTGTTCCTACTATATCAAGAGGACAATGAGGATCCTTCCTTAGAAGGTTCTGAAATAAAGATTCTCCACCCCCTACTATTGATGGTGAGGGTGTGAACCTAACCCTACGATCAATTGTTCATAAAATGGGTTCAGAAAAGAGTGATAGCCAAGGTAGGGACTTGGGTAAACATCATAACAAGGGATCTAAGGATGGTGATCATAATAAGCTTAAGAGTGGTGGCAAACACCGTGGTGGCAATGGCGGTCCACCTTCCTCTTCATCCAATTCCAAACATTCCTCTTTATCTAACAATTCTCATGGAATCCATTTTCAAAACAACCATGATGAAGGTTGATGAGTGGCGAGATACCCCTACACTCAACCATACGAAACGAGCGTCGCACGCGCGATCCGGTCGAACTCCGCAGATGGACTAGTTGTGGTACCTAGATAGTTAGCCTTAGGTCGCAGTTCGCTGTCTTCCCATCTAGACTAGTTTTGCATATGTCACATATGGTTTAGTCTAGATGAGGTGTATGATGTGTTCTAATTCTATCGCTACTCCTGATGGTAGTGGAAAATAATATTAACTAA
>MNCI01018080.1:289629-440093 GCA_015680685.1 Gnetum montanum
CCAGCGTATTACGCCTAGCATCCATCAGCGTATACGCCCCAGCGTATTGCGCTAGCATCCATCCAGCATGTATGCCCAGCGTACACGCCCGGCGTTTTACGCCCAGCGTATACGCTGGCCTGTTGTAGTGTGTACGCCCAGTGTATACGCCCGCCCCACAGCGTATACGCCCAGCGTATGTAACACTTGTAAATTAAATCCGACTTGATGTAGCGTATACGCCCACGTGTCTCCCAGTCCGATTTTCCCGGTAACCCTACCCCTATAAATAGCCTAGTTTTCTGCATTTTCAGGGGCGACAAAAATTTCTAATCAGAGCCTAAAACCCTCTACGCTGGAAGTCCTGTACGCCGAGCACAGTCTCTACGCTCCACCTACAGTGTCCTAGCTGAGTCATTCCTACACACGCCGGGGCCTTTCGTCCACCTTGTGTCAAAGCCACAACTGCGTTTAGACTGGTGCACTTTGTAATCAATTCTTAATACAAAACAGTTTACATTTTGCTTTGATTTATTGCAGTTTTCTTCTTTTTTTAGTTTACATTTACAGGCTCATTTACATTATCGTGCTTGTTTACGGTTTACATTTAAGGTGCATTGTTTACGTATAACCCAACGTGTTGTAGCGGCAAACGTTGGGGAAGTCCTTGTTTGATCCGCGTGTGGACCATTCAAGGCACTCTGCCTTCGTCCATTCCAGCTTGCCCTCAAGCGGAGGCAGGGTCGACTGTGCTTGTCCGTAGATCTTTCGGTGCTCGTAACGTTCCAGCCTTGCACCGACTATTTCGGTCGGTACAACCAGGAGATAAGGTTATTTGACCGGAACCCCACACATGTACCCCAAAAGAAAAAATTCCAAACATTGTGGGAGGAACCCTATATATTTGATCAAACCTTTTCCTCTAGGGCCATGTTGATCTACAAACCTAACAACCCAAATAAAAAGTAGTTGGTCAATATCCAACAAGTCAAACCTTTCCTAGAACCAAGATAGGCCAGTGTAAATACCGCCTCAATAGATGGACAACCATGTTCTATTTTTCAGATCTCCTCCCTCTAACTCAATCATGGGGGAGATGGTCATCTGTGTTGACCATTACCATGGCCTCTTAGTTTTTCTACCTTTTTGTTTTTCACATTTCTGATTTTACAAATTTTTGGTTTTTGAATTTTTCTAATTTTACACCATATTTAGTACCTTTAAACTTTCTTGATTATTTTATACTTTCTTTTATATTTTACTTTATTTTGATTTTTTTGTTTAAATGTGATATTTTCTCATTTTTGCTAATAAATTTGCTTTATTATCATAAGACACAATGCCACTGTTGTTGTTTACTAATGATGGTTTGTGGTTAATGTGTGATTGTCAATGTTTGGTTTCTATTTTTGAATTCTCATGTCTAATGACTTTGACATGGTTTATTTTTCATGGAACAAGTAATGAGTCCACATCCTCCGCCCATCCAATGAACTCTATGGTTTTCCTTGTTCTGGAAATTTGAGGTGCCTTTTCGTTAAAGAAACTTTTAATCAATTGGTAACCTTGGTAGTTCTAGAATTAGGAAGGATTCAAAGGTTTGTAAATGGTGTGATTTCAAGGGAACTCAATACTCTTTGTACTCTTCTACTTGCTTGAGTGCTTTAGTGTGTTTCATGAACTTCTTACCGTTCCATACCACCCAATAATAGGAAGTCAAATAAGTCATTGCATAGTGTGGTTCCCATTCAAAAAAGAAAAAGAAAAAGAAAAGAAAAATAATGGGAATTCAAAGCACACCCCTTCGACATGAATAAGTCTTCGCATGGTGTGGTTCCTATTTCAAAAAAAAAAAACAATGGAAATTCAAAGCACATCCCTTGGACAAAGAAAAGGGCTACAAGCACTAGTTATGGGACTTGAATAACATGCACCTATGCTTGATGGTCCCTTTTAACTAGGGCCCTCTCTCTCACTTCCTACTTCTCTTTTCCTCTTTTTGTGGAATGGTGGTTGTATTGCAGAAGCATTCTTATGTCTCAAGTGGATGGATCAGTCTTAGAGTGGTGATATGAAGTCACTGAAAGTGGTTGGTTTTGGTCTAGATTGAGAATGGAACTTCTCGAGTCATTTTAACCACAAGTTCCACAAGGGACTTCTTACGACCTCAATTTGGAACTCCATTCCACCTTCTCTATCATCCATCCGTGCTACCATAACTCACCTCACTGCTAAGTTCTATGTTATGCTCTATGTCTTGATTTGATGTGGTGGGATTCTTGAGTGGATTCTTTCATGTTGGTCCTTAACTTATCATGATCATTAAATTGAATATGGGGCCCACAAACTCCTTAGTTGAGGTTATGCAAGGGCAAAAAGGGCATGAGCCTACTATGGGGAGGACCCACTTTCATAGCTTTTGGCTTGATTAGTTAAGGTTCCTTACCTTTGACATCACTACAATCCTATATTTTGCATTTTTCATTGCATAAATCACTTAATATTCCTTAATCTTTCATTTCATTCATCCACTAAATCAATTTTTCTCCATTTTTCCAAATTTATGAGCTTAAACACCTTCTTCTCATGTTTTCATACTATTCTTGGTCTTTTCAGCTTCCATTTGATCCCAATTTCATCTAAAATTGCTTGTATTTTAAAGGTTTTACCAAGTCAATGGTGGTCATTGACTGCATCGATGAGGCCTCATCAACATAGTGCTTAGATCCTATATATACCACTGGATACTTTGGTGTTTTTTCCAAATTGCTCATAACACATAGGGAAACTTTTGCAATTTTTTAGAGCCCAAAATCTTCCAGAGCTCATAACTTCCCAATCATTTGTCTAAATCACTCTGTTTTTCAATCTTGTGCTTACCAAAGGTAAGATCTTTATCGTGGGGGCCACAAACCTTAAGGTTTCCAAGATGAAAAATCAATAAAATTTTTTGAAATTTTTTCTAACTCCCCCAAGGGTTACTAATATTAACCACATATAAACATAAACTTTTTCAAGGGTTAACCCCTCCAATAACCTCTGGGATGAATTATTCATAATAACACATAAAATAAAGGATTAATTAAATCATCCATAATCACAACTTAGCCAAGTGTAATTATCCTCAAGAGTTAAGGTATCCCAATTGTTTTAAGGTTACACAATAATTGTTAATTCATGGTCTTATTGTGATTACAAATGGCACCCAAACAAAAACGTTTGTAGAAAAGAGAATCCTCACAACCATAGGAGAAACAACCTAGAGCTGGAAGGGGATAGCAAGAATAAGGCCAAGAACTACCAGAGGCAACCCATGTAACTGGACCTCTTCGAGAGGAGCCCGAAGTGGAATCTATCCAATAGATTCTAGAGGAAGAAGTGCCAACTGAGTAATCATAAAGAGGAGAAGTGCCTGGACTCATGTCAAGGCTTGAGGTCATGTTGACTCAAGCTTGCCTAGACATCATTTAGTCCTGAGACATTCAAAGATCGGTTCTTCAAGAGATCAACTTTAGGCCATTTTTGGGGAAAGCCCCAAAGGATGTTAAGACATAATTGCAAATCTCTCCATGTGGCTAGTCATCACATCCAGTGGAGAATGGTACATGGGAGAGACCTGTCTCTTCTGTAGTAGCCGAAGGCTAGGGTCCATTGTTAAGATCAATAACATTCAAGTGTCCTACTTTGCAGAAGCCTTTGCATAGGCACTTGGGTTGCCTGACATAGGAACATAGTTGTCTAAATTATCTACAAAAGGCAATCCTGAGGCCAAAAGGGAGTGGACTCGACGATGTTACAGGGTGGATCGGTAAATGTTACAGGGAATTGACGTGGTTAAATTATAATGTTCTAATTTGGAAAATGCTTGTAAATATTTCTTTTGTAATATACGAATATTAAGGTTATTGGCTTTTTCAAAGAATGTGTAGGATGATCTGTAAAGTAGATTTTGTGCATTTTAACCATAATAAGGAAAGTTGGATCACCACCTAAATTGTAGGAGCTAGAGTGAATAATAAGGAAAAATTAATAGGAACAATAATGAAAACATTTTCAGATACTATCAAAATATACCATAAACCATAAAAACTAAAGTTTACTAGTGAAGTAAATTGAACATATTCATCAAATAGGGTAACTTGATAGCCAACAACTTCGAATAGCAGCGTTATATAGTTTTATGCCTTTGAAATGAATTTTTAATGTGTAATAAACTTCTACAAGCAAAAATCCATGAACAATTTAATATTTTCATGATTTAATTAGCATTCATTGTGTACCTAGAAAATTCTGAGAACATTATTTCATAGTTCTTTGAAAGTAATTTGCTCAACTATAAGGATTTCATTCTTTTATTTTTCAGTTAACATTTTCAAAGTGATTACTGTTTGATAATGAACATACTTCTTTCAAAAGCATCATGAAGAATATTTCTAAGAGGCTTCAGTTGATTGTATTATTGTATGGTGCTTACAGTGTTATCAATAGCAGAACATTTATTAACAATGAAAACAATTATGCCTATTTGGTGACAACTCTAGATCCAATACCTTTGGAAGTTTTCACCCTACAGGTACCAAGTCTACTCACTTATTTTTAGTTTTCCTAATAAGCTATGTTTATCATTTTTGTTTTTACAATGTAGATACTGCAATGCTTGCATTAGGATAGTATAGAACTTCTCTTTTAATTGTGTGTATATTTCTTTGTATAATGGAACTTCTTTTTTAATTGTGTGTGTATTTCTTTATGTAATAACAAGTATTTTCCAAATATTTACAAGGAAGGAATATGATGCACTCACACTGATGGAGCAGATTTATTTCAAGATTGCAACCTATCACCTCAATCCAACGATGAGGCCAAGCAAATTGATTGCTTTCTTTGCCCAAGCATGCATCGCTCTTAGCGAGAAGTTCCCTGTTAACATTCCACAACTGCTATACTTGGAAATTGAAAAACATTTCAAAGAAAATGAACATGGAAGGAATAACCTACCCTTTCCATGCCTCATTAGAAAACTTTGCAAAAGGGTAGGCATTGTTCGCTACTCTAGTGACACTCTTAGCCATGTTCCCTTGGCCTCATGGGCAGAAATTATGAAAGATAAAATGCCAATGACAACCTAAGAAGAGAAGCTACTACCACCACCACCCACTCAGGAAACAACACCAAAGCCTTTCGCAACCATTGAGCATCTATGCGAAATCCAAGAATAGCTCTTGAGTGAACAAGAGCAATAAGCAAGAATGAGTGGGATGGATCCATTTATGTATTGGCCAACGATGAGTCACCTTAACGAGGTGGCCCGAATAGTTATCCAGATGGAGAGAGGTGGTTCCATTTTCTTTGCCCAAAGAACATAGTTACCTTCGAGGTCAAATTAGGTAACGGTGTCATTAGCAATACATCATCTATTCCCAAAAATCTTTGGGAATGTTGCCACTTTCTTGGTGAGGTTGGAGGAAGGTGAAGAGACAACTGTCTTGGTGATGTAGCACCAAGGGTAGAAGAAATGGTAGAAGTGGTAGTTGACCATGTAGCTAAAGCATTGAATGCACCTGTGACATCTGTACCAAACGTATCTACACTCCAAGATGTGTAGATGTTTGCAAGCACGGTCAGCGATAAGTTAGATGTAACTCAACATAAAAAACTATTGGAACAACTAGTAGGAATTGGGAAACTAACTCCAGATATCTTTGATCTTCTAGGGAACATCACTGCAACCTAGCCAGAGCTACTAAATACAAGGGGTAGATGTATTATTTTGAAGGGACAACTAGAAACGACCCAAGAGAAAAATCAATGCTTAGCCATGGAGGTTGCCGAACTTTGTGCCTGACTTGTAGAACAAACAATCCTCAGCCCAGTAGTGACAAGAGATGAAGCTAACAAACAACTTCAAGAACAAGTTCAAAAGGCTGAAGAGGAGGTAGTGATAGCCATCTTTAAACAATCCTTCGTAGAAGCTGACGCACTCAATCAAAAAGGACTTGAATCAGATGTGCTAGGAAAATGAATCATTGACTACATAGAATCATAGCCTGATAAATGTTGATGTGCAAAAAGATCAGATACAAGAATTCATTCATCAATAGTAGGAGCAACTTGCTAAGGTAAATACTAAATTAAGAAAATTTACTGTAGAAAATCACAATTTGTTAATGGAGGAGGTATACACCTTATGCCAAAAATCAACCATTGAGATTGTTGCCTAGAAGAATGAAGCCCTAAAATTTGAGAAAGTGAAGAATCACTATAGGGACCAGGTTGGCCTATAGAAGGAAGTAAATGAAAAAGAAATCTATATGGCAAAGGTGAAAATGAATGAAGCACCACAAAGATACCAAGCAAAAAGCTTGAGACTGCTAACGCTAAACTCGAAGTTCTCAAAGGATGATTCAGAGAACAATAATCCATCATTGAGAACCTAGCTAGACAGATGAATGACTACTAGGAGTTAAAGAACACAATGAGAGTGTTTGGCATTGAACACAAATAGTTTGCTACCTAGTTTGTCGATGCCAAGGAGTTATTTCTAGCAATATTGTGTCCTTGGGATGCGCTTGTTCCAACCCACATTGGGGAAGCTACGTGGATAGTGCATGATCCTAAGAGTAAGGAGAAGAAAATGAAAGCACTACTAGATGCTTTCCACCTCCCACCTAGAGTTGTTGTAGTAGTAGTAGTAGGACAATTGTAGCCACCTCAACCATTGCTAGTGCATGAAGCTGGCAAAGGTCCTTTAGAGCCTCAAGAACCACCACCTCCTAGGACTGTTTAATTTTCTCCAACAAGCTTCACACCATCAAGGAATATGTTATCCAATTTTTGAAGAGTTGAATCATGGTGTTCAATTTTATGTCTTGAACACCTTCATTTTTTGTAATGTGTTAATTTGCACACCATTTTTTGTCAAGTCAGTCAGTTTGTTTTGTGTGAAGAAAAGTTAGTCAATAATCCCAAACCTTCCTAATTTTGTAATAGAACTCAAGGAAAAGTTTTTATTTAGTCATGGGGATATGATAAGTCACGTTAAGTTGGCTATGTTGACGAGGCCTAGTCAATGCATCTTACTAGGTGTTGATGAGGCCCCATCGATGTAGTGTCAATTTTCTTGATTTTTGGCTATAAATATGTGCTTACAGCTACATTTATGGCATAAGTAAATTGTAGTTGTAATCAAGCTCTTACATTTTTTCTATTTGAAAGTTAGAATTTTTCCTCTAAGTGCTTTTAGCAGGAGTCATTGAGTTTACAGATTTTTATTTGAGCATTGTTGTACCTAAGCACAATAGTGTGTGCAGTAATAAAGATGAGCTTTCTATTAAAGTTTGCAGCACTTTGGATAGATTAGCTATTTTATTTATGTATTTAATGGTTTTAGTTATTTATTAAATGTTTTGAATTAGTTATTAAATATTTCCCAGTTATTACATTAATGAGACAATTAAGCGAGATAGATTACACACATAAGTATGATTTCTTCAAGTGTAACATGTACTCGCTTGGTAATCCCAACAACGTTATTGCTTGGTACACCTAGTAGCATAGCACTTGGTCACCTAATAGTAGATACGTGGGTTCAGGACATGCACTGAAAGTGGGAATAGATACTTATCTTAGGATTATTTAAATGATTAGTTAATTAGTTAATTTAGATTAGTTAATCAAATCCATTTTTATATACAATTCAAACACCCAACTATAAAATATAAAAATGATAAAAATCAAATGCCTCAATTAAACTTAACCATACCAATGAACATCACAAATGTAATTGGGAAGATAATGATTAACCTTAAGGCTAGATTCACTTCCTAAAGGGCTAGTGCACTGGAAATAAGAAAGTCCACGAAATTCGATTAGATCATGCATGAATGCTTTGTGATTTGTATGGTTAGGCATAGGGGTACCTCACCACTCATCAATTGGCAACCCTAGTCTTATAAATAGAGGTTGAAAACACAAATTTCATGTTAGTTTCTTGAGATCTTGATTACATTGTTGAGATCTTAAGAGATCATGACCACTTATAATAGACTTTCCAACATCACTAGTGCACTCCATGGCCACACTTGTGTCTCTAAGAGTAGCATTGGCCTACTAATAAGTGGCGAGGTACCCCTACGCCCAACCATATGAATCACAGGCGTTCACACATGACTTGGTCGAATTCCGTAGACTATAAGCACTTGCATACACCAAACTCTAGCTAGCAAAACCTTATGTTAGAATGGTCGTTGTCTTCCCAACCTCACTTGTGATGTTTTAATGCATTGGTTAAGTGAGATTGAGGTAAATGATTTTTATTGGTTTTATCTTTATCTTCTAAAATCTACTTCTTGAAATGTAAGAAATGGAGTGTTGCATAATCTATAATTGTTCTATTCTATCTCTTAACTCTCCCTAGCATAAGCAACCGATCCCATCTTCTATGCACATCCTGAGCATCCCCTAACCACTGCTAGGTTACCAGACGTTAAGCATCACTGGGTTGCCAAGTGTTGGGCTTACGTTTGAGACAGATGTACTCATGGTTTTTATATAATATAAAAGAGCAATAAAAATAAAGTGATAACAATGAAGACGTAAGAAATTATTAAATCATGGAAATATTAAACTATTTAAATGCTTAAATTATTAAATCCAAATGCTACAAGGAATGCTTAAAAAGCTCATCTTTATTGCTGGTCACACCAATGGTCTCAGGTACATTAGGGCTTGAATAAAGAGCCGAACACCTTTCTCACACTTGCTACAAGCACTTGGAAAATATTCTAACTCTTACAGGAACAAACTGCAAGAGTCTAGATACAACTACTCAAAAGATGCCTAAGTGCGACAAGTGCACACTTATTTATAGCTAGAGATAGACTCTGCGTAAACGAGGCCACATCAACGCATGGACAAATGCGTCGATGGGGCCACCTCAACGTAGCTGCGTATATCGGGCTCCATTGACATGGCCCAGTTGACATATCGACTAATGAGCACTTCATCATACCCCCACGACTATGTGAAAACTCGTCCTTGAGTTTATTACAATTTCAAAGGTATGAAGTTATTACAACATACATGATAAAATACATCTACATAGATACTGACTTTATTGATGTACCAAGTGCCTAAGTGTATAGATAATAATGAATTACAAAATGATGGTGTTTAGAGACAAAATTGAATACCCTGATGATCCTGGATTCTCCACTATGTTTTAAGATGCTCAAGTTGCTAAAGAAGGTCACACCATCCCTAGTGGCGGTGGTTTTGATAGGCCTTCACCAACCTCTGGTGCATGTGGCGACTGTAGTGTGGAAGATGGTTGTCCTGCAGTAGCTGCAACTTCCAAAGGTAACAAAAAAGCCTCCAGCAGAACTCTCATTCTCTCTTTTTTACTTTTTGGATCCTTCACCATCCAAGCAGCTTCACTAATGTGTGCTAGAACTGGAACATCCCAAGGGCATGGAACTATTTTTATTCGATATCAAATGCTCAGACTAATGTTTGTAGCTGTTGGTAGTCATTCATTTGTTGGGCGAAGTTCTTAGCGACTGCACGTTGTCCTTCAAAATGAGTGCAGAGAACCTTGAGTTTCACATTTGCTATTTCCAACTTCTGTTTCGTCACTTTATGCATTTGGAACTTGCCCTCATATAAAGAATACGAGGTGGCCACTTGCTTTTCTAGGTTAGACCGTGGCCTTCCGACTGTTAGCATAGCCAGGTTTGCATAACGAAGGTTGGCTAACTCCATGTATTTTGTCATTTCTTCAATTTGCATCTCCTTGAGGTGGATCTCAGCCTGGTTGTAGGCATTCAATACATTGAAGATGGGTTGGCACACCTCACCTCCTTCTTGGAGCTATTAGAGTGCTTGGTTTAGTTTGGCCTTTACGACTTGAATCTCTTTTTCATTTACTTCTTTTTGCAATCCCACTTGGTCCCTATAGTGATTTTTAACTTTTTCAAACTTAAGGGCTTTATTTTTCCAAGTGGCAATTTCGATAGCTAATTTTTGTCACAAGGCTCAAACTTACTCTATAGACAAATTACAATTTTCAAAAACCAATCTTCTCACATTAGTGTTTACCCTAGCTAGCTCCTCCTGCTATTGGTGGATGAAGTCTTTCATGTGTTGATATTCAACACCAACATTGTGCAGGCGATGAACTTCCGTGGCCAACTTGACATTCTCCTGGTGAACCTCTACCAAGTCCTTGTTTAGATGGTATGAATGAGCATTTTTCAAGGACTTATCAAAGATTACCAACTCTCACTCATCCTCAACCATCTGAAGTTTGGTTTGAAGCTATTAAAAAGCTTCATCTTTGGTGAGTCTGCGGTTGAGGAGAGCTAGATCAACAAGTTGGGCCCTTAATTGGGCAACTTCCATCACCAAGCATTGATAATTTGCTTGTGCTACTTCAAGTTTCCCCTCCAAGATGAGACACTTACCCCTTGCTAAGAGTAGCTTCGACTTGGTTGTAGTAATGTTATCTGGAAGATTAAAGACATCCAGAAGTAGTTGCCTGATTCCCACTAGTTGGTCCAACAATTCTTCATGTTGGACTACGTTGATCCTGCTACATGAAATTCCTACGGATGTCTGTACATCTTCAAGTCCATGTACATCTGGTACAGGCATTACAAGTGCATTAAGAATCATAGCAATTGTGTCAGCAACCACTTCAGCTGTAATTTCTTGTCCTTGGTGTTGCATCACCAAGACAGTCACCTCCTCTCCATCCTCCAAGCGTACTGAAAAAGTAGTGGCATTTCTTGAAATTTTAGGAAATAATTATTGGGTGGAGACCATTACATCTCAAACACTAGGATCAGTTCTTGTAGGTACTTATCTTTGGGCGATAGAAAACATCGACCCTACTCCCTCTAGTAGACTCACTTTGAAGATGGCTCATTGTAGGGCGATAAATTGAAGGGTCTTGTCCTCCACCGATTCCTACAGATCACTCTTGTTGGCTCAAGAGCAATTGTTGGATCTTGAGTATGTGTTCTATGATTATCTGCGAGCCTGACCTTGTTTTTTGTGCAAGTGGTGGAGGTGGTTGCTACTCTTCCTCGAGTCATGTGGTGGCTGGAGTCTTATCCTTCATCATCTCTTGCCACGAGGCAATTGGGGCATGTCAAAATGTGTCATTGGCATATCATGCTATCCCTACTTGTTTGCACAATTTCTTGATTAAGCAAGGAAAGGGTAGAGCCCACATTCCACATTCACTTTTAGCGAATCTTTTCTCAATCTCTAGGAACAGCAACTATGGAAGGTTGATAAGGAGTTTTTCGCTTTGAGCGGCACATGCACAAGTAGAGAACGTAGCAATCTTGCTAGGTCTTATCATTGGATTCAAGTGGTAAGGCGCAATTTTTGAGTATACCCTCTCTACAGTGGTTAAAGTACCAAACTCCTTGCGTTCTACCCCATAGCATCGCCTAATTCACTTCCCTTTTACCTTAGGATCTATTTGTTTGGGGATCTTTGCCACATTAGCTCTAGTCTCTGGCAACCCTAGATCTTGTTAAATTGCTTCTACAGAGTAAGAGACATAAATGTCTTTGATTATTACTCTAGACCCTAGCTACCAATTCATCTAGAGGAGGTAAGTCTCTCCTAGGTGCCATTCACTATTGGATGTGATGATTCGCCACATAGGAGAGCTTTGCAATTGGGTCTTGACTTCTTTTGGTGCATTCTCAAGAAATGGTCCTAAGTTCAACTCTTGCAGGACCATTCATTGTAGTTCCCTTGGCTTAATAGCATCAAGGCATGCCTGGGTCAGGGTGACCTCAAGCTGTGGTGCTACCATTGGAGTCTCATCCCCTTGCGATTGTTTGCTAGGGATCTTCTCTTCAGGAATTTGATGAACAAATTCCACATCAGGTCCTTCGTGAAGGGGGCTAGTTGCGTGTGAGCCCTTCGCATGCTCTGGATGTTGCACACCTTGTCCTCTTCCCATTCTTGGTCACTTGTCCCTTGGTTGGGATGGTCCTAATCCCCTTGGATGCCTTGATTTGGGTGCCATATGAAATCAAGCATAATCATAAATTAAAATGTGCACAAGTTGCTCGAAATGGCAATCATAAACCTTCTCATTTTGACCAAGTTATGATACTGGAACATGCATCCCATTAGATTTTTTGAATTATATTTGAGGGGTTAGAGAAAAAACAATAAGGCATGAGTTGTAATTTCAACTATTGTTTTTGTTCCTTCCCTTAAGAGGTGTTATGTCTTTGATAATTATAATGATTATAGACCTCACCCTCCCATGATGAAAAGCATGCCTCCGGTTGTGAAAGAGGGAAAGGACAGGTAGATTAGGACACCCGGTATAAAAAGGTAGGTGCATGGGAAGAAGAGGGAATGCCAAAAAAATGGAAAAAACTCCCCCAACTTGTATGCACAAATGGAAAAAAGTCATAACGCAACGGTGGTATATATAGATTTTTTGCACTGTGTCGATAAGGCTGCATATACGGGGCTATGTATACGCAGGGGGCTACATATATGGGGCCTAGTTAATGCAGGTTGCTGAACATGTTGACTAGCATTGACTAATGAAGAAAAAGCCCAAAAATTTGAATTGGAATAGAAAATTGGGATGGTTTAAGAGTTGAGAGATTGGGGAATCAGCTGATAGAAAGAGGAAGGTAATTGGTCTTAGAAAAAAGAGTCAAGGGTTGGAGAATGTCATGAGATAGAACTCTGCAGAGAAGAATGTGTGTGATGGTTAGTGCAACAATATCAAGAGGATAGGAGGCTAACAAGAGGAACCAAGGGATATGCAAGTGGGTCCTCCCCATAGTAGGCAGTAGCCTTAGTAGCCCTTGCATAGCATCAACATGGGAATCCGTGGGTCCTGTAGTTAATGAAAGGTGACTGCGAGTTAATACTCACATCCATGAGAACCTGCCGAAGCATTAGGAGTTCACGTAAATCATGACAAACAATCAAAACATAAAACTAGAATTGAGGTGAGACATGGAGAGAAATGGGTGAAGAGAGAGGAGTGGAAAATGAAATTCTAATTATTGGTCACATGAAACCCCATGTGAAGTTTGTGGTTAAGTGACACAGTAGGATCCATCCCTAGTTCAGACCCAAAACCAACCACATATAGTGACATCGCAGCAACATACAAAGACTCGTCCATCCCTAGGAGTACAAGAATGCACTCACAAATAACCAGCACTCCAACATGAGTGAGAGAAAGGAAGTGAAAAAGGGGCTAGGTTAGAGGGGATGAAGCAAGTCCCATAACTAGTGCTTGTAGCCCATTAGAGGCAGTCTAAGGGGTGTGCTTTGAATTCCCATATATTTTCTTTTATTATTTATTTTTACTTTTTGGGAACCACACCATGAAAAGACCCATGCATTTTTTTACATGCATTTGGCCAAGGGGTGTGCTTTGAATCCTCATGTTTTTATTTTTTTTTTTGCTATGAGGACCACACCATGCAAGGCCAAATTGCCAAGGAACTTCTGAGTATGAGAGGACTTGGAGTGGTACGAAATCTATGAGGACACTTTCACAAACTAGGGAACAGAAAAGTACAAAGAATGTTGCATTCCCCTTGAAGTCACACCCTAGTCAAACCATTGGGTCATCCCCAAGTCTAGGAACTACACAAGTCACAAATTAATTAAAATGTTTTTAATTGAAGGGGATTGACATGTTTCCAAAAGAAGGAAAACCATGGAATGGATGATATGGACTCACTACCTATTTTATGAGATGAAAGTATATGTAACTTCCTAGAACAACAATGCGAGGGCAGGAGCTAGATATAATAGGTGGACCATACACACAACCCATCGCAATGAGAAACAACCGCATCAGTAGAAATTAAGCACACACACGCACACATAAAAATAAATAAACAAACAAACAAATAGAGAAGTAAATATAGAAAGAAAAACTAGGTAAGAATGAACAAACATATGAACAATGTTATAAAAAAAAAGTGTAAAACAAAAAAGTTTCAAAAATAGTGAGGAGCTTAGTAGAGTGGGTTAGCATGGAGAATGGTCTCCCCCACGACTAGGCTGGAAGGAGTAGACCTGAAAAATGGAACAAGGTTTTCCCTGTGATGATATGGTAGTAGCACTGGTGTTATGGAGTTTGTAGAAAGGTTTTAATTGTTGCCTATTAACTAACTATGTTTTTGTGGGGTCCTCAGGTTTGTGTATAAGCAAGGCCCCATATGGGAAGGTTTCGAAGATAATAGAAGATCCCTTCCATAGTGTTTGAAACTTAGTACATTGCGGTACATGTGTGGGATTCCAGTAGAGTACCTTATTTCCACATCAAAATGTTACCTTTCGAATCCTAAGATCATGACATTTTTTATTATAGGCCTTGTGTATCTCATTTGATGATAGGGCTACTAATCGATTTTCATCTAGCACACTCAAGTTGATAATTCATTCTTGTTGTGTTAGTGGCAAGTCAAGACCCAAGTCACTGGGCGTAGATAGTATTCGGAGTTCTGCCTGGACTGGAAGTTCGGTAACTTCCCGTACACTAACTCGTAAGGAGAGTAACCTATAGGAAGTTTCCATGTGGAGCCATAGGCCTAGAGGGCATCATTAAGTTTTTTGCTCCAGTCCCTCCTATATTTATTGATGGTTCTAGTGAGGATTTTGGTAATCTTCCTATTGGTGACTTCGGCTTGCCTGTTGGCTTGGGGGTGATAAGATGTTGTAAATTTATGGTCAACCCCTAAGTGTTGCATGAGTTTATGAAAAGTGGTGCCCATAAAATGAGTTCCATTGTCTAAGATGAGTGCACGTGGCACTCCAAACCTATTTATGATTTGCTGTTGGACAAACCATGTGGTTGTGTTTGAGGAATAGTTGGTGATGGCTGCCGCCTCCACCCACTTTGTGCAATAGTCAATAGTGACGATGATGTATGCCTTCCTATTGGACATGGGTGTGATGGGACCCATGAAGTCGATGCCCCAAATATCAAAGGGTTCCAGTGGCTGGGTCCATTGTTGAGGTTCCTCCATTTGTGCGGTCATCCCACCATCTCTCTGACATCATTCATAGGAGTGGGCGAACCATTGTGCATCCCTAAAGAGTGGAGGCCAGTAATATCCTGCAAGCAGGATCTTAATGGCCATGCGTTGTCTAGCATAATGGCCCCCACAAGGGCCCTTGTAAGCATCTTGAAGGACGCACAATGTATCTTCATTAGGGACACAACATCGAACCAAGCCGTCTACACACACCTTATAAAGGTGTTCATTAATTTCTATGAAGTGCTTGGCCTTATGGAGAAACTATTATTTCTACCGATTATCCCACTCCTTTGGTAATTCTTGGGTTATGAGATAGGTGAGGATGTGGCTGAACCAAGGTGATTCTTTGGGCATTTGCTTATTGATTGTTGTAGTGAAGAGGAGTTCATTTGGAAATTGGTCAGAGAGTGGCTCCTCCTCTTTTGTGTTATCCCATTGCACCAAGACAAGTGGTTAGCAACCACATTCTCAGTTCCCTTCCTATCTATCATAGTAAGGTCAAATTCCTGAAGAATCACAAGCCACTGCATGATGTGGGGGCTTATCGTTGGTTTGTTCATTAGGAATCAGATGGCACTGTGGTCAGTATGTACAAACACCTTGTACCCGAGGACATAGTGTTGGAATTTTTCCAAGGCAAACACCACCACCATTAATTCCTTTTTGGTGGTGGTGTAGTTGAGCTGAGCACCCACAATGCTGTGGTTGGCATAGTGAATATAGTATGGGCATCTCTGGTTGTCCCACTATGTAAGCACAGATCCCAATGCATAGTTAGATGCATCCGTCATGATGTGGAAGGGTCTAGACCAATAGGGTGCCTGTAAAATTGGAGTTTCTACAAGTTTCTATTTAAGTGTTTAGAATGTAGATTTACATTCCCTAGTCCAAAAAAATGGAGCATCTTTCTTTGTGAGTTCCACCAACAGCTTGGCAATCTTTGAGAAATTTTCGATGAAGCGTCAGTAGTAACCAGTGTGGCCAAGGAATGACTAGACTTGGTTAATTGGTGATTCCTTGGATGACCCTAATTTTTTCAAGGTCTACACTAATCCATGCTTGTGAAATGCGGTGCCCTAGAATAATGCCCTCTTGGACCATTAAGTGGCTCTTTTGCTAGTTGAGCTATAGATTAGTTTCTACACATCTTTTCAAAACTTGCTCAAGGTGGTCCAAGGCTTGTTCAAATGTTGCTCCATAGATAGAGAAGTCATCCATAAAGACTTCTATCCCATTGCCAATTTGTTCTTAGAAGATGTTGAGGACAACATGTTGGAAAGTTGTAGGCGCATTGTACAGGCCAAAGGGCATCTTCTTATATGCGAAAGTCCCTTAGGGACTTGTAAATATTATCTTGGCCTGGTCTTCAGGTGTGATTTGGATTTGGTTATAGCCACTATAACCATCCAAAAAGCTATAGTAACAATGCCCCATAATGGTACCCAACACTTGGTCCACAAATGGGAGTGGAAGTGATCCTTGAAGGTAGCTATGTTTAGTAGTTGGAAATCTATACAGACCCTCCATTTTCCATCCTTCTTTGGCACAATAACAAGTGGGCTAACCTATTCACTATTCACAATGGAATAGATGAACCTTGCTTTCAGCAATTGCTTGATCTCATCCTTGACTACTTGCTTCAGTTTGGGGTTCAACCGACTTTGTGGTTGTTGTCGTGGCTTCATGGAGGAGTCAATATAAATCTGATGTTGGCATACCTTGGGATCAACACTTGTTAATTCAAGGTATGACCATGCAAAAGTGGGCTCCCATTTGTTCACCACCTTTAGCAATTTTTTCTTCTGTGTAGGAGCAAGAGTGGCATTGATAATTACCGACTTGCCATTCTGCAAAAATGCATATTCTAAATTGGCTGGTAAGGATTTGAGTTCCAAAGGCTCTTGCTTAAAACTTTCAGGGATCTATAACTTTCCCTAATCATCACGGTCATCAACAGTGGAGACTTGTTGATGGACCTTTTCCAAATCATTCATGCGCTCTACATAGATGGATACAAATCCCTTAGATGGTTTCATGCATAAAGTGCTGCTATTAGAGTCAGCGGTCAGCCATTGGGTGCCTTCTTGATTTGTGGCTGTTGCATACAGGCATTGTTAAACTTGTGATTCTTCAGCACATTGATTGCATGCTTGAATAGATGTCCGTTTAGCGGACCATAGTTTCACTCGGAGTCACTGTACACAATGCATGGGACGTGCTTCTTCTTGATCTTTCCAAAAATATTTTCTTTTGAAATTTCAAGGGAAAGATCTCAGAGTCCCAATCATGCATCCACCATGCTAAGCCAGGATCTTCCCATTATGATTGGAAAATTCCCCTTGCAATTCTTAACATGAATGACCAGGAAGTCAGCAGGATAGGGCCACCCATAAATGGTGGTTACAATGTCTTCCACCAATCCTAAGGGAACAGTAATGGATTATTCTACAAGCTCAAGTCAAATGTTGCTTTTCTTTAATGGGGGTAGGTTCTAAGTCTTGTACATGTCATGTGAAATCAAATTGATGCCTGACCTCAAATCTAAAAGAGCTTTATATGGCTCATTTCTTGCCACTTGAAGATAGATGAGGGGACTTCTCAGATTAGTCAATTTCTGAGGAAGATGTCCTACCTTTATCCAGTCCATCATAGCATGTGTGAGCATGACTATTTGTATGTTAGGAGGTGTTTGGTTTGAAGGTTGCTCAAAGGGTTCAATAGTGGAGGCGATTGAAGGTTCAGAGGCACTAGCCATAGGTGTGTGTGAGGGTATGTTTGGGTTATTAGGCTAGAAAAAGGGACGTTTCCATGGTTTCACTTTTGGTCCACTTAGCTAAGAAGCTGGTTGTAAGTTGATAGCCCTCATAACATTACATTGCTGTGGTTGTGGTGGTATTTTCCCCTGCATAAGTGGAGCAGGAGGTAGCTGAGTGGGGTGTTGATGAGTAGGGACAATAGGAGAAGGTGATGGAAGATAGTAGAGATGTGGGTTCTTGCCCCTAGCTGATGGAGACTATGTTCAGAAGTATTCTAGGGGGTAGTAATGATTTTGAAAAGTCACGTGACTAGAAGAGTCCTGTGGGGAGACTGGTTGCTGAACATAGTACCCATAAGGGTCTGGTTGTCAATAAGGGTACTACTGCCTTGGAGGTGGCATCCCCCACGATTGTGGATGATACCATTGCTGGAAATATTTATAAGGTTGCAACAATGCTCCACTGGGATAATAACCTTGTTGCTAGTGGAATTGCCTAGGATTGCCTTGTGGGTAAGGCAATCTTCCAGGTGTTTGCCTCTTTACTAAATGAGGATTCAATGCATACATCCCAGACTCTTGTAGATGCAACACCACAGGACAACACCCCTTAGAATGTTTGTATTGGCATATGTCACACTCATCATCATCTTTTGTATTAAAGTCTACAACCTATTCTGCTACAAAAAATTTACCCTTACCTTTATGGTAGGCACGTTCAGCTTCCTTTCTCCTACGCTGATTGTGATCATTACTTTGCTCTTTGGACTCCTCTGCAATTTTCAAAAAAATTTGAAATTTTTTATCTAAAGAATCCCACATCTTGTCAACCTTGGCTGATATTTCAGAAGTAAATTTTTGTAGGGGCAAGGTTTTACAGTTCACTGCTACATCCAGTGGTGATTCTTCCTCATCTTCACAGAATTGGACTTCCCTCTTTCAGATGGAAGGATCCCGATTATACTCTTTTTCCCTTTCCTTTTTTCTTAGTTCCCCCTCTTCTTTAGCCACTTGCTCAATTAAGCACTACAGTTGATGGACCCTTAGCTTCGATAGTTATCCTTAAGCGTAAACGTCAAGGGTCTTTCTGGTTTCAAAGCGAAGCCCATCTATGATATGGTGAAGCTATGTCTGCTGAGAGTAGCCATGACTAGGGCATCGATGTAATAATGAGTAGTATCTACTCATGGCCACATCCAAGGGTTCATGACCACCTTGCTTCAACCCTTGGATCTATCATCTCAGGTTAGCCACTCTAGAGGAGGTTTGATACTTATCATTGAAAATTTCTAGCATCATACTCCATCTCCTGATTGATTCCAGCTCCAAAGACTAGTACGAGCTTTCTGCTTCTTTGATGAGTGTGTGGGGGAACAACTTAAGTTTTTGCCAATCATTATCTATGTTTTGCATGGTGCAAGCATCATGAAATGCTTGCAGGTGAGTCTGTGGATCGCAATTATGTCCCCCTTCAAATTTGGTGATGTTGTTCATGTTAATGCACTTGATTCGACTATCTTTCAAGTGCCTACTAAGTATTTGAATTTCCTCGACTATATTGAGCATACTTCGAGTAGCCAATAGTGGTTCATCCTAGTCATAGTCTTGCTGATGGCCATGATGTTTGTGGCGATTTTGACTACCTCTCCTTTCTTGATGGTGAGACTCACGTGATTGGTCACGCCTTTCCTTACGTCATTCCCTTTGACCCTTGCGATCACCATCACCCCGATCCTTTCTACCATGGTTGCGATTAGAATCAAAACCAAGTGAAGATAGAATGGAGAAGAGGGAGGGGAATCGCCACTGCCCTAGTGTCGATCCCCTCATCTACTTTGATGATGATCCTGATCTTCATGTCCATTCTTGCCTTTGCCATGATCTTTCCTGCATGACCCTCCATCATCTTGGGGTTCCTAGTTACTTGATTGCTTACTTTGAATGATGGATTGAATGATCTGATGCATTAGAGGAGGTTCGACTAAATGGGAATTGTGAAAGATAGGTTCCTCATCATCATGCAGTTCTTGCAAGAATAAGGGGTTACTAAACTATTTCCCCTTCATGTGTTCATGTCGTTCTACCTGCTTCCAATCTCGTACACATTGTGCCTCACTTGGACGATAGTCCTAGTAGTTATGACCCTCCATTACGTATTCCACACCGTGGTCCTAAATGCCTAGTCTGGTAAGATTTTGAAGTAAAATTCCAGGAACTGATTGGTTAGGAGGTAATATGATGTTACCCTCCATGTCCCACCAGCACAGATGCTCACCCTAATGTAGGATAAAGGTGAAGTTAGGGACATATTCATCCAGATGCGTGTATACCACATGACATTCCTACGGCACTGGTGGGTTGGATCCATCTCACATGTGAGAAGAAGACATTCTGGATGTTAGATAATCCGCTAATAGGTGTGCCTTACTCTTTACTTAGACCACTTAGCATGCATAGATTTTACTATGCTGGGTTCATTCCAATGAAGTGAATGATACTGTTGCTAAGGCTAGATAGCGCATGTGAGACTAACAGTCCCTGACAATGGTGCCAATGATGAGCAGCGAGGTACCCCTACGCCCAACCATACAAATTAAGGGCATTCACAGATGACTCGGTCGAATTCTGTAGACTATAAGCACTTGCATACACCAAACTCTAGCTAGCAAAACCTTATGTTAGAATGGTCATTATCTTCCTAACCTCACTTGTGATGTTCTAATGCGTTGGTTAAGTGAGATTGAGGTAAATGATTTTTATTGGTTTTCTCTTTATCTTCTAAAATCTACTTCTTGAAATGTAAGAAATGGAGTGTTGCATAATCTATAATTATTCTATTCTATCTCTTAACTCTCCCTAGCATAAGCAATCGATCCCATCTTTCATGCACATCCTGAGCATCCCCTAACCATTGTTGGGTTACCAAACGTTAAGTGTCACTAGGTTGTCAAGTGTTGGGCTTACGTTCGAGACAGTCATACTTATGGTTTTTATAGAATATAAAAGAGCAATAACGACAAAGTGATAACAATGAAGACGTAAGAAATTATTAAAGCATGGAAATATTAAACTATTTAAATGCTTAAATGATTAAATCTAGATGTTGCAAGGAATGCTTAAAAATATCATCTTTATTGCCCATCATGCCAATGGGCTCAGGTACATTAGCACTCGAATAAAGAGCTGAACATCTTTCTCACACTTGCTATGGGCACTTGGAAAATATTCTAACTATTACGGGAACAAACTATAAGGGTTTGGCTACAACTACTCAAAAGATGCCTAAGTGCGGTGAGTGCACACTTATTTATAGCTAGAGATAGACTTTGTGTAAACTAGGCCACATCAACGCATGGATAGATGTGTCGATGGAGCCATGTCAATGCGATCGTGTATACAGGGCTTGATCGATGTGGCCCAATCGATGTATCAACTGATGGGCACTTCATCACCTGCCTTTAGCATCACTTGACCAACATTAGTGTTGGTTACTAGAGAGAATTCTTCAACTTCCCATGTCACCTTCTAGAAATAGAATTTTTCAAGCTCTAGCATCAACACTAGGACACTTAGCCAAAATGACCTTATATTGGCTTCAAATTAACTTTGGATCATTTTGATGACTTCATCATTTATCTACCTACTTTATAGAGGTTTAAAATCCTCCATCAAACTCATATTTTTCTCTTGAATTGAGCTTATATTATCAATTTTCTTATCCTTAGGTTTTGTAAACACTTGAATTGAACGTTCATTCTACCAGTCAATAAAGCATTTATATTGTTTGGGAAGGAGTCTAAATCCTTTCCCTATATTGTAGGAACTGACATTTAATATTATGTACTCTTTTGTTCATATTTTACAAGTAAGATTTATTGCTTATAATATATGTCATACTTATACAATTTTTCAACATTTGATACTTAGTTAATTTTTTAGCATTTCACCCTTAGCTATTTTTCCAACACTTCAACCCATATGTTTGTATCATTACCCTATCATTCAATCTCGTGTTTGGTAGGATAAGTCTACATTCAATTGGAGATTCATGCCCCATCGTGTCATTATCATTAACCTAGTAAAGGTTATACCAAGTTAAAGATCGTTTGTGAAATATTCTTCTAGCACCAAAAATATTCTTGCAAAATTATTTTTCTTATCTTCATAAGGATTTGGCAAAGTGGGAACATCAATTTTCATGATGGTGATAAGAATAAACCTTCTCATGTCTATATTCTTGTAATCCTTTTCACCCCCCCAAAATAGTCCCACTATATAGTATGTGAACCTTATTGGTTCTACTAATCCATTCTTTGTTCTTATACCTCAAAATATTTTTTCTTCACTACCTACTTTATTCAATCCTACTATCATAATCCCACCTAGAACCAACACTAAACACCACTATGATTAATCCTACTCTCCTAGCATTGTTTTAAAGCATTAATCCAACTTTGAAACTAGTGTAATAATCCCAAGCACTCATACCATTACCACCTTCCTCACATCAAACTTCCTAGCACAATATCATAACATTACTACCTATGTTTATCACTACACCTATTATCCAACCCACTATGCCCACTTACAACTTGCTCCTTCAAGTTGCCTTCATTCCATCATTTCCTGGGATCCCTCTAAAATTGATGTTATTATTGTAGGATCTCTCTACTAGGTTGCAAGTAAATGAAGACCAAACTAAAAAATCCACTACATTACATTGGGTAGTTCTATTATGTCACTAGCCCATCTTTTTGTGGATCCCATTAGTCCCTTGATTCTACCAACTCAAGTTCTCAAGGTTATGCTATTTCCAAATTTTACCATGTATAATGGAGAATATGATCCTACTAATCATGTTATTACTTTCCAAAATGAATGCATGCTTCTAGCTAGTTACCCACATACCATGCTTTGTAGTTTCTCTAACTCTCTAATGGGAAAGGCTCTTGAGTGGTACTGATCACTTTGACATAGTTTCATCACATCAACTAAATAGTTATTCACAACTTTTAAAGAAAGATTTAAGGACAACATTAGTAAGAGTGGTACTTCGCAAAAGCTCCTTACCATCAAACAAGCTCACAATGAGTTCATCTCTAAGTTTATCTCTAGGTGGACATCTACCAACATAGAGATTACACATCATTTACCTGATGAATGTTTGTTGGACATTTTTAAGGGAGCAATCAATAACTATATTGTAAGTAAGCTGGTCTACCTAATATCACTTAGTCTTTATAATTCCATAATTTTAGCCAAATACATTAAGGAGTTGACCATTCAATGAAACAATCCAAAATGGGTAAGTTTGTATAATAAAGAAAATAACGTGGCTAGTAAAGACAAGTCCTTTCAAGCAAGTTAGACAATGGCCTCTGTGGATTAACCTTCCACAAGTGTCACCTAATCACAATAATAATGCTAGAAATAGAAAAACAAATCCTAAACCTTATAGTAATGAACAAAATATGTTCAAATTGGGTAAAGGAGGCCACAAAAGGATAAGTCAAAGTAGTACAAATTTCCTATGACATACACCCAATTATATAACATGTTGTTAAAGGAGGGACATATAACTCCAAAACATGTGTCAGAACAAACAAGAGCTTGTTTTAAAAGGCTCAAATCTTAGCAATCAACCCTTCTTAATGCATGGTAGGTGACCCCTTAATGCCAAAGTGATATAATTCAAATAAGTTTTGTTATTGCCATAAAGCTATAAATCATGACATAGAGGATTACAATACCTTCAAAGATGATGTACAGACACTTGTAGAGAAAGGAGAAATTATGTTTAGCACTTTTTTCCAACCTATCGATTAGAACATGTAAATCTTCTAAGATCCTTTGAATGCTCATTCAAGAAGTATTTTTGCATTTCACTTAGACAATGATGAAAATCATTCTAGATCATCCTTTGTAATTGATGTGTAGTAGGTATCCCCTAAGTCCAATCATACAAATCACAAGCGTTCACTGGCAATCTAATCGAACTTGATAGACTTAGTTATCCAAGTGGTCAATATTCCTAAATAGTGAATCATGGAGTTATAAGGTCTTTGTCTTCTTAACTCACACTTTTGTATTATCAATATGTATGGTTAAGTATGATTAAGGCACATGATGTATATTTTTGTAATTATTTTTTAGATATATTTTTATCCTCATGGCTAGTTAATTGAATAAATGTTTAACAATTAATTATATAACTAATTAATTAATCTAATAACTAAATATCCTAATGTGGAGTAACTATTCCCACTTGCCATACACATCCTAAACTAGTGTTAACACTAGTAGGTTACCAAGTGGCTATTATTGGGTGTACCAAATATTCACTGTTAGGATTATTAAGTGTTAACATGTTATGCTTGAAGTGGTTGTACTCATATGTTTATGATTAATAACATTAATAATATCAATTAGTTAATTACTAACAGTAATGGAAAATGTAAGTAAAGTAAAGCATAGGAAAGTAAACTTAAGCTAGTCTAAGTGCTGCAAAATGGATATAGAAAATCTTGATTTTATTATCATCATGCTAATGTGTTCTGGTACATGGGCATTGAAATAAATCTTGTACAATCTCTTAGATCCACATTGCAAGCACTTAGAGAGAAAATATTCTAACTCTAGGGAAAGGAAACTACAATAGTTTGGCTAAGATTATGACTAAAACATTCCATAAATACAAGTGATGAATGCATCTATATAGGCAATGATTGTATTAGCGTTGATGTATCTACATCAACGCATACTACTATGTGTCAAAGGGGATATGTTGACCAGGCTACATTAATGGGCATGTGTCAATATAGCATGTCTTATCGATGTCTCATCGTACCTCCATGACTGATTGAAAACTTGTCCTAGAGTGAACAAAATTAGGATCAAGTTTCTTACAAAATTGGAAGGTATGGAATTTATTAACTAAAAGATATAAAAATATACTCTTAACCAACTCTAAGTGCTAGATTATACAAAATTACAAAAATTAGTATTCATTATAAAAAATTAGATACTTTACAAAAATTATAGCATGCACTTGTATGATTGTCGAACATACGATGAAGTTTCAAACAATGCCTAGAGGTGGAGGCTCCTATGGTGCTGATGGTTCCTCATCTTATTTTGGCATTAGTGGAGGTTGAGGTTTGCTTATTGCTACCATTACTTCTATTGGAATCTTGAAATCATCTAGAATTTCTTTCATTTTTTTCTCTTTGCTTCATGGATAATACATGGTACACATGGCTTTATTGATGTGGGTTGGTGTTGGGATATTTCATAGGCACAACAATGAAGAAAACAATTTCTTCATGTCGATGAACCAAGCTATGAAGGTTTTGGATTTGATATCAAATATCTTTATAAAGTTCTACAATTCTTTGTAGTTGTTCATTCTCCTAGCTAGGTTCTCAGCAATAAATCATTGAGCTATGAATTAGCTCATGAGAAATTCAATCTCCATGTTGGTTATCTCCAACTTCTACTTTTTATCTATGTGAAGCTTGAATTCCACCTCATACAGGAGGTAGGAACTGGCTACCTAATTCTCAAGTGTAGACCTTATCCTTCCCACTATTAGCAATGCCAAGTTTGCATAACGAAGGTTGGCTAGCTCCATGTACTCAGTCATCTCTTTAATCTATAACTCCTTTAGGCATATTTCAACCTTATTGAACACATTCAGTCCATAAAAGATGGGCTATCATGTGTCTCCTCTTTGATGGAGTTACTAGAAGGCCTCATTCATTTTTACCTTCACTAGTTGGATTTGTTTTTCATTAATCTCTTTGAGAAACCCAACCTATTCCTTGTAGTGATTTTTTACTTAAATTTCAGTGCTTAATTCTTCCAAGGACTACCTCAATGGTAGTTTTTTTGGCAAAGGGCACGAACTTCCTTCATTGAGAGATTTTGATTTTTTGGTACCAATCTTCTCAAAACCAAATTCACCCTGGCGAGCTACTCTTGCTACTGGCATATTAGTTCTACCATTTGGTCTGTTTGCTACTCAACATTGTGAAGGCAATGATTATCTTTAATAAGACCCAAGTTCTCTTTTTAGACCTACAATATATCCTTATTAGTATTGAAGGCCATGGTTTTCGATAAGGATGTGTCAAAGATCATGACATCCTTCACATTCTCAACCTATTGGAGTCTTAATTGAGGTTGTTGAAAAGCTTCATCCTTGGTAAGCTTAGGCGTAAGAATCACAGGATTAGTGAGATGGGCCTACAACTTTGTAGCTTTGTTGACCAATTGTTGATTAGCAGTAGTGACCTCCTTTAGTTATGCATTGGTAATTAATAGTTTGCCCCTTATCTCAAGTAGTTGTGACTACTTTGCAGTAATATTATTTGAAAGATCAAAGATCTTTAGAAGCAATTTCCTAGTTCCAGCTAGTTGTTCCAACATCTCCTTGTGTTAGTCAACACTCATCCAACCACTTCCTACTCCTGCAAATGTATAGGTATCCACCATGGTGGCAATGTCATGCATTGACATCATAAGAGCATTTAGGGCTTTAGCCATCCTATCAGCCATCATCTTTGCTATTGTCTCCTGGCCTTTGTGTTGCATCACCAAGACAGTTGCCCCTCTGTATTCCTCCAATATGACAAAGAAGGCCAAAGTGTTTATTGAGCTTTCAAGAAATGTTTATCCTAGGATAGACACCATGACCTCTTTGGCACTAGGATTAGGTCTTGTGAGCACCTGGTTCCATTAAGTAGAGAACAATGAGGTAGTATCACTTTCTAGTCAGCTGATGGTCCAATGGATCATGGATGGATGGTAGACTAATGATTCTCTACCACTTGCAAAACCTTGCTATTGCTATATCTGCTATTCTTGAAGCTTTTTGATATGTTCTATAGCTACAAGAATTTACACTGTTGTTTGAAGTAATGATGGTGGCTGCTCCTCCTTATGCAACTTTGCTTCTAGCTTATCTTTTATCATCTCCTGCTAGGATGTGCCAAGAGTGTAGTGGACCATGTCATTGGAAGTGTGCTATTGCTCCATTCTTGCATAGTTTGTGGATTAGGCATGGTAGTGGAATCATCTTTCTTTCCTTCTCATTTTCCTTAAAACACTTTTCAATCTCTAGATAAATGAGTTAAGGAAGGTTGACTAGCAATTTTCCACCTCAAGCAATGCATGCTCGGGTGTAAAAGTCTGTCACCTTGATGGGCCTCACTATTGGATTCAAGTAATAGGTCATGATCTTGAAATATGCATGCTCTAATTTTATGAGGGTACCGTACTTCTTTTAGTTCACTCCATAGCATTACTAGACCCATTCTTTCTTAGCTTTAAGGTCCACCTATTTAGAGATCTCAACCAACTTGGCCCTAGTATTTAGTAATCCAAGGACCTCAACAATGGCCTCAACTAAGTAGGACATGGTCATGTTCTTAATTTCCACCAACGCATCTCCTTGTTAGTTATTTTAGATTAAGTCTTTCCCATGTACCATTCTCTATTGTTGAAGAGAGTGGGATACATGGTAGACCCTTGTAGTTGCGTATGGATCTCTTTAAGTGCTAGCTCTAAGAAGGATCCAAAGTTTAACTACTGACGAATAAAACTTTAGACCTCGTTGGTTCTAATTTTCTCCAAGTAGACCTTTGCCAGAGTGACCTTCAAGATAGGCCTTGGCCTACAAGCCTTATCTTGCCTTGCCTAGTTAGTTTTTGCTATGGGAATATAGTGAACAGATTCCACTTTTTGCTCCTCTTAAAGGGGTCTTGTTGTATGGGTTGGCTCATGTGCTTATTCTTGGGGTAGTTGTGGGTAATGCTACTAGTCCCTTCTCTTGGTCACTTCTCCTTATGTTCTAAGGGTCCTCTTGCCTATGGTTTTCATTTTGGTGCTATCTGTGATCACAAACATAACACATGATTAGCTTTTTACTATATGACTTATAGTTATTGTGATATCTTTCTTGTTAGATTGGATTATGTTTAGGCTTGTTTGTGATCTTGGCTAGTTGGATTATTTTAATATTATTTTATTTGTTAGTTATTGAAGTTTATATGATGGTCTTAACCCTTTATGGTAGTTGATTTTAATATTATTTTAATAGGTTGATTATGGAAAGTTAGAAAAATCTTGAAAAATTTTCACTGAAAAATCAAAGGTTTATGTTTCCCAATATGTAGAGCTTACCTCTAGTAGTGTAAGGATTAAAAAATAGGCTAAATTAGGTTAGTGGTTCAAAAGTTATGGGGCTTGGAAGGTTTGTGGGCTTTGAAAATGTCAAAAACTCCTATTGCTTCTATGAGAAATGATGTGTCATGTGTATATATACTATTTTTATGATGTGCCAACAAGGATGCATCAATGAAGTTACATCGACTCATCCCACTTTATTGATGGGATTATGTCAATGCAATTGTTCTTAATAATTTTGCACAAAAAGAAAAAGAGGAATTTTTGATGAGGTTAAGGAAAAAATAAGAGCCTAATGGAAGCTAGAAAAACATAGGATGATGGAAACAACATGGAAGAGGGTAATGTCAACTAGGGAAAAGGAATTGGAGCATGTTAGGATGAATTTGACATGTTAATATTTAAGCAAATTTGGATGTTTGAATCTAATTGGATGAGATTGATCATGTAACTAACCAATGGATAGGAAGTTTTAGTAGAGAGAGGCTATAGGAAATGTAATTGGGTCCTTCCAAAAGTAGGCTTATGTCCATGATTCCCTTGCATGTCTTCATCCCAAGGAGTCCATAGGCACCAAGGATGATAAATGGTCATTTCAAGTTAAAACTCATATCCAATGGAGTAAATGTTATAGGATTATGGGATCCTCAAAAAAAATGAGTCAAGTAACCATGATATGAGGCAATGGAGTGGTATGTTATGGTTTGAAAATGATGGTAGAGAGAAAGAAAATGGTAGGTAGGTGATCTACATCAAGCTCACATGAGATTTGCATGAAGTTTGGGATTAGGATGATTTGATACCATCCCATCCTCAGTCTAGACCAAGTCCATCCACTTAAGTGACTCTACATTACCATATCATGGCTTATCAACTATCAAGAGTTCATGATAATCCCCAAAGGATAACTACCACTTCAAGAGAAGAAGATAGATAGGAAGGGCCTTAGTTACAAGGGAATCTTTAGGTATGGGTAACATGTCTTTCTAGCCCATAATTAATGTTTGTAGCTTGTTGTTATGTCTAAGGAATATGATTTGAATTCCCAAGTATGTTTTTTTCTTGAGAATCACACTATGCAAATACATGCTTCCTTTAATGGTTAACAGTAGGAGTGATAAGATACTAAGGGAGAAGAATCATAAAACTTGAGAAAAAAGTTGGAAATAGAATACAAAAATTCCCCTTGAAGTGACACCCTTTTTAATTCCTTCTTGGTATATTTTGATTCCATTAGGTAGCTAGATCATTGGTTACTATTAGTTTGAATTGGAAGGACCTCATAGTTGCAAGATGTAGAGCCTCTGTAGAATAGGTGGAATGGATGGATGTTGTGGTCCCACTACCTAGTACCATGAGAAAATTAATGATTTATTAATAGAGGCCATAATCCAAAGACAAAAATTTGGCCATGAGAAAATCATTCATTACATTATTTTTTGCATTCTTTAACTCCCACTAGTAACAATAGTACAAAATCAAAGGTTTTGTATAAAACAAGATAAAATATTGAAAAAGAAAATGAAAGAAAAGGAAAAATAAATAAATTAATGGATAAAATAGACAAGAAAATGAAAACATATGAAGAATAGTGTAAAACAAAAAGGGTAAAAAATGGGGTAGTCCTCATAAGGTGTTAGTATGGATGGCGCTCTTCCCCACAATTGAGTTGAAAAGGGGAGATCCAAAAAATAGAGCATTCTTGCATGGATGGGAAGGTGCTAGTGTTGCTGGTTATTTTCAATTCAATGAAAGGTTTCACTTGTTGGATGTTAACTAGCAACTATTTTTCTAGGCTTGAAGGGTGGTAGATGGTCATGGCACCTAAAGGAAACGTTCCATGAATTATATAAGATGCTTCCCATAATATTTGGAATTTAGTACATTGAGGTGCATGCATGGGATTCCAATAGAAGGCCTTATCATCGGGTTGAAGCTTGACTCTCCTTATTCATGCACCATGACGTTATTTGACATATGCCTTGTTCACTTCATTCATAGTTAATGCTACTTGTTGATTTTCATCTAGCACATTTAGTGTCATGAGACATTCTCATTATGCTAGATTGAGGTTAAATTCAAGCTCAAAAGTAGTTGAAAGTGTACAGAGCTCAACTTAGATTGGAAGTTTAGGTAATTTTCAATACATCAACTCATAAGGAGAATACCCTATAGGAAGTTTCAATGTGAATTGATAGGCTTAAAAATCATCATTAAGTTTCATGTTGCAATCCTTCCTATACTTATTGCTTGTAAATGTTAGTATTCGAGTTATATTCCTATTAGTAAATTTGGCTTGAGGTTCATAAAGGGCTATTAATTTATGTTGTACCCCCAAGTGTTGTAGTAGTTTTCAAAAAATAGCTCCTATAGAATGAGTTCCATTATCAAAAGTAAGTGCTCATGGCACATCAAACTTGTTTACCACATTTTATTAAACAAACCATATTACAATTGAAGATGAACAATTGGTGATGGTTATAGCTTTAACCCACTTGATGTAGTAGTCAATAGCTATGATGATGTACACCTTTCCATTAGATAAGGGAGTGATGGATCCCATGAAATTAATGCCCCAAATGTTAAAGGGTTGTAGTGGTTGGATCTACTATTGAGGCCTTTTCATTCAAGCTATCATTCCTCGGTCTCATTGGTAGTGTTCACATGAATTTAAAAAATGATCAGCATCCATGAAAATGGTGGGCCAAAAGTACCTTGCCATGAGGATCTTCATGATTATCCTCCTTCTTGCATAATGACCCCTACAAGTGTTGACCTTTTGGTATGTCAAAACCTGAGAGAAAATGGAGAATGTAGATTGTATGTATGTAATGATAATTTTGTAGGGCCATGACCAAGAACTTCAAATGGAGATCTGAGACTCTAAGAAACAAGATCTACATTAAAATGTCAAAATGAAGACTACATGGACTAGATGAGAGCATGGATTAAAACAGAGTCTACAAGACAAACAAAGATGTTCCAAAGACTACCAAGATGTCATATTCACAAAGGAATGCCTCAAAGTCAAAAGTGCAAAAGTGAAGTAGACACCTACAAAAAATAGCAAATGTCTATCTTTCAAGATAGATGTCTACAGGAAAACGTCTACTCTTCCAGGTAGACGTCTCTTTTGCATTAAGGACTTTCTCAGATAAACATCTAAGCTTCAAAGTAGACATCTATACTAGCTATTTGATAGATGTTACATGAATTCCAAGGAATTTTCAAAAACTCCAAGGCTATAAGATAATTTGAAAATCTTGGGAATTGTGCAAGCACTATTCATAGAAAGGTTCATCATTGGCTATCTAAGCAAATTTATCTTTGCTTTTCATTGTATCATCAATTGCATGTGTTGATTGTATTGAGCTTCAAGTACAAGGATCTATGAATTCAGTTATACTCATTCCTTATTTCTTTCTTTTCTTTCTTGTAGCCCTACAGGGTGATGTGCTTCTTGTGAGAAGACATCTTTGTTGAGCTTGTCAGGATCCTACGATATGGAGTAGTTTTGCAGTGTCAAAACACTCTAGTGTAGAGCTTAATTTTGTAAAGGTTGTGGGATCCTCTAAATCATATTTTGAGCTTGTCAGGATCTTGTGGGGTCAAGTGATTTCATGATGATGAAACACTTTGGAGTAGATTTCAAAGCTTGTATAGGGTATGGTACCCTTAAAACCACTTTTTGAAGAAACAAAGTTAGGAGGTGTGCATAGATTCTACCCTTCGAGTGTGGATGTATCCAATTTGGGGAACCATATAAATTTTATGTTTTTATTTGTGGCTTTAGCATTTAAATTGGAAAACTTATTCAACCCCCCTTCTAAGTTCTCAATCCACAAGTGGTATTGGAGCTTGGTACTCTCAAATTCGTGCTTCAAGTCTTAAGAGTGAATAATGGAGGGGACATCTTACACAAAGCCATTGATGGTTGATGGGTTTCACTTTGCCTATTAAAAGGCAAGGATGCAAGGATTCTTCCACTGTATGGAATTTGAAGTATGGGAGATAATCCTTGAAGGCTACACATTGCTCATCGATAGCACCACAAAAGCAGTCAAGCCATGTAACAAATTATCTACTAAAGAAAAAGATAAGCTCATGTATGACTCTAAAGCTTAAAATTGTTTCTATTATGATTTGAATAGATTAAAATTTAATAGAATAGTTGGGTGTAAAATCATTAAGGAAATATGGAAAACATTAGAGGCAACTTATGAGGGTACATCTATGGTTAAGTAATCAAAACTTTTAGTATTGCAAAGTGAATATGACAAGCTTAGAATGAAGAAAGGAGAAAAGATTAAGGATTACTCCTCTAGGGAAAATGATCTTATTGTAGGAATTAGAGGGATGGGCAAGAACTTGCTAGAAAGTGATGTAATTATAAAAATGATTAGAACTTTATAGCATGAGTCTAGACCTAACGTCACTACTATGGAAGAAATCGAGACTTTTCAATGCTAAAATATGAGGAGCTTCAAAATGTTCTACTTGCTAATGAGATGAATTTCATAAGTGAAGAAGTGAGAAAGGAAAAGCCTATCATCCTAAAATTAGCATCAAAAGAAAATGAGCTAGTTGAATGAGAAACAAACAATCAAGAAGAAATACCTCTTCTATCACGAAGAGTTCAAAGACTTCTTGCAAGGAAAGGGAGAAGCTTCAACCAACCAAGCCAAAATAAATCCAAAGATAAAGAGAAAGGTAAAAATTTTACTAATTTAAATTTCAAGGATTTTCCATAGAATGTTGAATATATGGTGGAAGAGGTCATGTGGCCTCCAAATATCCTAGCATTGGTAGGTTGCAATGGAAAGATAAAAATGAAGCTAATTCGAAAAAGACAAACTTCTACATTAGCTGGGATGATGGAGAACAAAGTGAGGAAGAAGTAGATAACACTATGAAGGATTCACATCTCATCTACATGGCTCTCATGGATGATGACAACTGTACAACTGAAGATGATAGCCAAGTAATTAAAATAGATGAGGAAAAGTATGATCTTTTGTGCAATGAACTATTATGCTTTCGAAAGCTTTGTATAAAGCTAAAGAAGGTTGTGAAAGAAAAAGATCAAGATTTATGTCTACTTAATGCAAAATATTTAGACCTCTCACAAGAAAACTTAGACCTAAGGGTTGAGAACAAAAAAATAACCTTGTCTTGTGAGCTAATGAAAAAAGAACTTGCAAATATGAAATTGGTGAATGAAAGACTAGTAAAAGGAAAAGAATTCCTTCGCATCATGCTAGGACAATAAAAGTTAGATTATTTTCTTTTATTGAAGTGCACACAATAAAAGTGGGCTAGGATGCTACCAACAATAAGAAGCATCTACATAAAAGGCATCCAAAGATTGAAGAGACTAATTTAAAGATTGAAGAGACAATAGTCAAACAAAGAGTAGCTTCAAGGTTTAATATCTTTAACCAAAATAAAAGGGTTAGATGTTAGTATTGTAATAGATTTTAGCATATGCAATGAGATTGCAATTTAAAATATTATCACATGAACACCTAGTCATATCATAAGACTCCTTGGTCTTATTCAAATGTATCTAGAAAGGAAATGTTGTAGGAAAAGAACAAATGGAGGAAAAATAAAAAGGGCAAGGAGAACAAAAGGGTGTGGAGAATTAAAATAAAGGAAGAAAATGAAAGAACCTCATCAAAAAATTTTGAAAGGGAGCTAGACATTAGAAATAGAAGAAATTTTTATGAAAGGAGAAACTTCAAAAGAAAAACCTCATTTTCAAGCTCCTTAGACATCGTCATCTTCATCAACAACCAAGGTAAGTAGAGGTAAGTTTTCATCTCATTTAGATTTTCTATTAAGACTATAATCCATGGTAGCTATCCCCTAAACCTTTCTTTTTGAGATGTTTACCTGTAGACGTCTACCATTAGACATCTACATCTCGAGTTAGACAGTATTTGAGTTTTGGGTAGATGCAAAATCGACATCTACTAGTTAAGTTAGATGTATAACTCTTTGTAAAAAAACCCTCAATGATTAGATTATTTAAAGACAACACTTTATTTTTTCTTCATTCTTCCACTTACAAGCATAGACGACTAAGAGTAGACAGCTAGGGCTTCCATACAAGCTAAAATTTGTTCATTTTTCTTGCAAATCAATGGCTCACAAAAATATTATGATATCCAAGGATCATCCTAGAAAGAGTAAGAAGTCAAAGGGAGCATCTTCTAGCACAATAAACACTTACACTTCTTAATTTGAATCCACAGAAGCTCAACATCATTTTGAGGTAACTTGCACTATCTCCATTATTTTAAAATAGTCCCTGTGCTTTCAGTAGCATCATCAAAAGGAGCTAATGATATTTATCTTAGTGTAAAATTAGGTATCATCTATTTTCTTGAACTTTTGTGTCCCTGAAGTCCTCATCAAGGAATTTTATTGTAATATTGTAATTACAAATGCTAGTGTTGGTGCCTTTAATTTCATTGTTGGGGACATGTGAATTGAAATCACTTCACATGTTATCAATGTAGTTCTTGGAATTTCTAGTTTTGATGTTCAGAGGGTTATAATTCATTACATGTTTAACATTTTCACAAATGGTGTAATCCCTATATTCCATGATGAATTTTGTAATGCTATCTTTGGGTAGTCTATGCCTTTGCATAGTGGAAAAGTTCTTAGAAGTCAGATGGCTTTAGATGCTTCCACCCACTCTCTCATTGTTTTTATTATATTATTGTAAAAGGGGGAAGTTATAGCTATTTGTTGCTAACTCAAGTCATTTTTCTTTATTGTCTACTCACTAGTCAACCACTAGACTTTGGTCATATCTTATGTAGAGATACATTAGGTCTCTTGACTAGGGAGAGAGTCTATGGGCATCCTCATCTAATCAATTTGTTGATTCATTAGAGAGGTGTTTTCATTCTCGATATGCCTTTGGTTAAAGATAAGATGATCCTTAGTGAGTATTCAAAGAAAATGATCTCCACCTACATTAAAGCTGTAGAGCCTTACACTAGGCTTCAAAAATCAAGGAAGAAGGGATCTACATCACCTTCTTGAACCTATACTCAATTGAGAAGGTCCAAATCAATTGGTGGCTATATGAGATGCACTCTCAAGAAGCTGCTTAAGCCTTTTGCTTGTACTATTGTGATGATTGGTAGAAACCTCTCTTACTTGCATAAGAAAATGGATGTAGTTGGAGTATCTCTTCCTTCAAAAGAGTAATAGTTCAAGAAGATCACCACTCCTCTTATATCTAACAATGAGGAGGACTATCCAACTCCAGATAGGCACTCGATGATTATTGGGCCATCTCAAACATATGACTCAAGAAATGCATTCAATTTTGACAAGCTTGATGCATGGCCTAGATGTGTCTAGGGGGAGATTCCTGATCCTATTCAACCTAGATGTAGTTCTTACCCTCATGATGATGCTCCATAGGAATTTGAGCAACAGGTCATGGAGAGCATCTTTGGAACTTTTTCTCAATGGAGACTAGCAGATTCGATCACATATTAGAGGAAGGAAACTTCCTCATCTTCTCAATAGGCTCCACTTGTTTCATCATATTTTCAAATGAAGCTACATATTTGGAGAGCTCTTGTACATGTTCCATCATTAGATGATGACGATGAGCAGCATATCTCTAGCACCAATGCTAGCACCAACTGTGACAATGATGAAGAGGAGACATATAGGCCTTCTTGTGCAACAACTACTTCTAATGATGGGTCTAATGGTGCTACTGATATTAGTGATTAGGTTCCTTTAATGGCCCCTCCTTTTGGATGATGTCCAAAAAGGAGGAGAATTTTGTGGATAGTGGGTGTTTTATGGATATTTTATGGATATTCTATGATTTGTATGGGATTGTATGGCTTGTACATGGTTATGGACTTGTATGGATTGTGATAGTATGTTATGATCCTTTTGGCCTTTGTGTGTAATTATGGATAGCTTATGATAGTTTTTTGTTGGTCATGTTTATGTATATGGACAATTGTGTTTTGGGTATATTATGAGATAGGTTTGGCCTTGTATAGTTTATGGAGACTTCTTTGTGTTATCAATTTTTCTTTAATCCATTTCCTTGAGCCTTTTATCCCTATTTCAATGTCACCCTCTATTTCCATTGGAATTTATAAGTCTTGAATGCTTTTATTATTTCTCATTTAATTTATATGCTATGATTGTTCCTTACCCATTTTCTTAAGTTTTGGACATCAACAAAAAGGGATAGATTGTTGACCTTTTGGTATGTCAAAACCTTAAAGAAAATGAAGAATGTAGATTGTATGTATGTAACAATAATTTTGTAGGGCCATGAATAAGAACTTTACATGAAGATTTGAGACTCCAAGAAATAAGATCTATGTTGAGATGTCAAAACGAAAACTACATGGACAAGATGAGAGCATGGATAAAAAAAAAGTCTACAAGCCAAATGAAGATGTTCCAAAGATTAGTAAGATGTCAAATTGACAAGGGAATGCGTTAGACTCTAAAGTGAAAAGGTAAAGTAGACATCTATTAAAAACAACATATGTCTATCTTTGAAGATAGATGTCTATAGGAAAGGTAGATGTCTTTCCTACATTGAGGGCTCTCTCAAATAGACATCTAAACTTCAAAGTAGATGTATATACTAGCCATTTGATAGAAATTGCATGAATTTCAAGGAGTTTTTGGAAATTTTGAGGCTATAAAACAATTTGAAAATCTTTGAAATTGTGTAAACACTATTCATTGAAAGATTCATCATTGGCTATCTAAGAAAATTTGTCTTTGCTCTTCATTGTATCATCATTTATGTGTGTTGATTATATTGAGATTTAAGTTCAAGGATCTATAAATTTAGTTACACTCTTTCCTTATGTTTTTTTTCTTTCTTGTAAACCTATGAGGTTGGTGTGCTTCTTGCAGGAAGTTGAGTTCATTAGGATCTTGCAAGATTGAGTAATTTTGTGACATCAAAACACTTCAGTGTAGAGCTCAATTTTGTAAAGGTTGTGGGATCCTCTAAACCATGTTTTGAGCTTATCATGGCCTTGCAGGATTGAGTGGTTGCATAGTGACAAAACACTCCAGAGTAGAGCTCAAAGCTTGTACAAGGTGTGGTGCCCTTCAAACCACTTTTTGAAGAAACAAAGTTAGAAGGTGTGCATGGATTCTACCCTCTAAGTGTGGATGTATCCAAGTTGGGAAACCACATAAATTTTGTGTTTTTTATGGCTTCAACATTAAAATTGGAGAACTTATTCAACTCCCATTTTAAGTTCTCGATCCTCAACAAGAACCTTCATGAGCATCTTGGAGGATCAACAGTTGATCAACATTATGTACACACCATCACACCAAGCCATCAACATAAATCCTTTAAATATTACCTTGAATTTTTATGTAATCTTTGTCTTGGTGAAGAAATTTTTCTTCTTCTTGTTATCCCATTCCTTTGGAGTCTTCTGAGTGAGAAGATAGAAGAGGAAATCATCGTACCAGTTGGTACACCTAGAAGTTTGAACATCAAGAAATTTAGAAAAGAGGAGTTCATTTTAAAATTGATCAAATAAAGGCTCCACATCCTCTTTTCCATCACATTGTAACCAAGACAAATGATTAGTGACAATATTCTTAGTTTCCTTTTTGTCCATCTTTGTAAGATCGAACTCTTACAAAATTACTAGCCATTGTATGACATGGGGGCTTATCATTAGCTTGTTCATTAAGAAATGGAAAGTACTATAATCCATATATACCAAAATTTTATTTTTAGGCACATAGAGCCTGAATTTTTCCAAGGAATATACCATCGCCATGAGCTCCTTCTTAGTGATGGTATAATTTTGTTGTGCACTAATAATGCCTTTGCTCATACAATAGATATAGTATGAATGTTTCTGATCATCTAATTATACGAGAACCACTCCCAATGCATAATTGGATGCATATTTTAATATGTGAAAAGGTCTAGAGCAATCTAGATCATGTAGAATAGCAGTTTCTATGAGCTTTTACTTTAATTATTGGAATTCATTCTCACATTTCATGGTCTAGTCAAAGGGTGCATCCCTCTTGGCTAATGCCACCAATGGCTTGATAATTTTGGAGAAGTTTTTCATGAATTATCGATAATACCCAATGTGTCCAAGGAATGACCTCATGTCTTTGATAATTTTAGGTTATCTGGTGATTCCTTGGATGACTTGTACTTTTTATGGATCCACCTTGATCTCTTTCTTTGAAATTTGGTATCCCAATTCTATCCCCTCTTGGACCATGAAATGGATTTTCTACTAATTGAGCCTCAAGTTTGTCTCCATACAAGGTTTAAGCACTTGCTCAAGATGGTCCAAGGCTTGATCAAAAGTGGCACAATAAGTGGAGAAGCCATCCATGAAGACTTCTACACTACTATCAAATTGCTTCTAGAAGATGTTAAGTACTAGGTGTTGGAAAGTAGCAAGAGTATTGCACAGGCCAAATGACATCTTTTTTTATGCAAAAGTTTTGAGGGACTTGTGAAGGTAGTTCTAGCATGGTCCTCTAGTGCAATTTGGATTTCGTTATAGCCACTATAACTATCCAGAAAGTTGTACTAGCCATGACTTGCAATAGTATCTAAAACCTAGTCTACAAATGACAATGGGAAATCATCCTTAAAATTTTTCATATTCAACTATCTATAGTCTCTATAGATCCTCCATTTACCATCTTTCTTAGATATAGTCATGTGTGGACAATGGGATAAATGAATCTCACCTTAAGAAGCTATTCAATTTCATCTTTTACAACTTGCTTTAGCTTAGGACTCAACCAACTTTGTAGCTACCATTTGGGTTTAATGAAGGGGTCTATGTAGATCAATTTCCATCAGTTCATAATATGACTAGGCAAAGGCTTTTGGCCATTTGTTAATCACTTTCAATAGCTTCTTCTTTTATGCTTGAGTAAGATGAGCATTGATGATTACTAGCTTACTGGTATCAAGATAAGCATATTCTAGATTAGCTAGTAAGGCCTTTAGTTCAAGGGACTCTTGTTTGAACTATTATGGAATCTCCAACTCTCCCCAATCCATCTCAATTTGGGCATGGGAGAGTTGGCTACTGATCTACTTTATTTCATCCATGTATTCAATGTAAGCACTCATGAGGCTTTCTATTTATTTCATGTATATTTTTTAATCTATCTCACTATTTGTTATCAAACATTGGGTGTCTTCCTATTTTATGGTTTCTACATATAGGCACTTCTAAATAGTAGATGACTTGACACACTTTTTGCATGCTTTGATGAATGTACTTTATATGGCCCATATTTTTTGCATGTAATGGAACCCTATGTCATTGTATGTAATACATAGAACTCACTTCTTCTTTAATTTGACAAAATATTTTCCTTGGAAATTTCCAAGAAAAGATTTTGAATCCTCATCTTGGCATCAATTATGCTAAGCCAAGCCCTTGCTATTATAATAAGAAAGTCTCCCTTATAGTTATCAACATGGATTACTAGGAAGTGTATAGGATAAGACCATCCATAGACAATGCTCACAATGTCCTCCATTAATCCCAAGGAAATAGTGATGGAAAAATTGGCAAGCTCCAGTCTGAAGTTGCATTTCTTTACTGGAGGTAGGTTCTAGGTCTTGTATACTTCCTATCAAATCAAATTCACTCTAGACCCTAAGTCCAATAGAACCTTGCAAGAATCATTCCTGGTGATCTACAAATAGATAAGAGGACTTCTAGGATCATTTCATTTCCCAAGAAGATGGCCAACCTTGATCCAATCAACAACTATGTGGATCAACATGATGGTATGCACATTGGAGGACGTTCAGTTTGGAGGCTTGATGATTATTTTAGAAGTCATGGATGCAAGATTGGTAGTTGTAGGTATGTATGAGGGTTTTGGTAGACTATTTATCCTATAGAAGGTCCTCTTTTAAGGTTTAGGTTTAGAACCACTTGGATGGCTATCCAACTATAAATTAATAGCCCTTGTGGCATTTCTTTGTTGCGAATGTAGTGGAATTCTCCCCTAGATAGGTGGGGTTGGTGGCAAGGGAATGATATTTGATGATGCAGATTTGGGTGATGGATAAGGAGGGGAATATGTAGAGAAGGAATTAGGTTGTAGAGTATGGATTTGATGATATTATAAAGGGTAGTAGTAGTAATTGAAGGGATTATTGTTTGCAGATCTATGAGGAGATAAAAGGTATTAGACATAGTATCCAGAGGGATCTAGCTTTTGGTAAGGGTACTATTGTCTTGGTGATGGCATCCCCCATGATTGTGGGTTGTGCCATTGCTAATATTACTCCTAAGGTTAAGATGGTCCTCCCCTTGGATAGTACTCTATTTGGTGAAACTGCTACCTTAGATTACCTTGAGGACAAGACAATCTCCTAGGTGACTACCCTTTTGCAAATTTTGGATTCAAGGCATATGCTCCAAATTCTTGTAGATGCAAGATCATAGGCTAACATCACTTGGGATGTTCATACTAGTAGATATCACATCTACCATCATTAGTTTCAGAATCTACAATGTCATCAACCATGGTAACCTTACCTGCTTGCTGTGGATACCCCTTTTGTATATCTTTCCTTCTTCTTCTATTTCTTTCACTACTTCCCTACTATACCTTCTTCTCTACAATTTTCAAAATAGTTTGGAACTTCTCATTTAAGGAGTCTCACATCTTAGTTGATATTTCACATACATATTTTTGTATTGATAGGATATTTCTTTATAGCACTTCATCTAGTAGTGCGTCCTCCTTTGTTTCATAGAAACATATCTCCCTTATGCAAATGAAGGGTTTTTTATTACACTCCTCTACATTTTTTGATTTCTTTAACTCCTCTTTTTTCTTAGCCACCTATTCTATTAGTCTTTGGATCTAATGGACTCTCATCTCAGAAAGTATTCCTTGGACATAGACCCTAAGAGTTTCTCTTATTTTGTTCTAGAGCCCATCTATGATGTTGCAAAGCTGTTCCCTTTAAGAGAACCCATGGCCTAGGCATTGATGAATTAAATAGTAATACCTACCCAACACCATATCCAGGGACTCATGATTTTCTTGCTTTTATCCTTGAATTTGCTTCCTTAGATTGAACACTTAAGAGTACATCTGGTATTTGTCATTGAACAATTCTAACATTGTACTCTATCAGCAAATGGATTCTGGTTCCAAGGATTGGTACTAAATTTTTGCTTCTTTTATGAGTATCATTGGAAATAATTTCAATTTCTGCCAATTGTTTTCATTGTTTTGTAAGGCATAAGCATCATGGAAAGCTTGTAGATGATGCTATGGATCTGCATTATATTGCCCCTCAAACTTGGAGATATTGTTCATATTCAACCATTTAATCTTGCTATCCTTTTGATACTTGGTACAAACTCTAACTACTTTTAAAACATTCAGCATGTTCCTAGTGGCCAACAATAGTTCATCATCATCATTCTATCTATGGTGGTTCCTATGATGACCATGCCTCCAATGGTGAGTTCTACTATGCTTCCTTTTGCAGCAATGTTCTTACTACTTTCTTTGTTCACTTCCATTCCTAATCCTATCATCACAATGGGACCTCCTATCATCTCCATCATAATCCTAACCACTCCTATCTCTACCTTTTCCATGGCTTCTCTTATCAAAGTTTGATGATGAAGAGGATAATAAAGATAGAGGACTAGGAGAACAATGTCTTCTAGTCGGTTCTTTTTAGTCATTGTAATGATTCTTCTTTTAATCTTTTTCCTTTTCTTTATCATTCTTCTTGTCCTTAGAGGAATGACTATTAGATTTTTCTTTTGAAGCTTCTTGGTCTTTAGACCATGTCTTCCCACCAATAAGGCTTTCCAAGGTTAACTACAATCATTGGTGAAGGGTGTCATCCTCAAAGAAAGGAGGAGAAGTTGTATATTGAGAGTGTATAGAAAAGAAATCCTTATCCTTTTTATGCTGCTATAGGAATAATGGTGTCTGGATTTACTTGTCCTTGGAGGCTTCATAGTAGGCCTCCACACATTTACCTTTATGTAGTTGTACTTCTATAGGCTAGTAGTCCTTGAAGATTTGATCCATCACTTCATATTCAAGGCCTGTTTCTTCAATAGCCAATCTCATAAGTTGGTTGATGAGCATTGAAGCAATGAATCGATTAGGAGGTAACACAATTCTACTTTCCATATTCCTCTAGCGTAATTGCTCATCCTAATGGAGAATAAATATGAAGCTTAGATAATAGGGATCTAAATGAACGTAAACAACTTTCAACCATTGAGGCTTTTCACAAGTAGTTTTTAGCATCCTTTCTTGTTGCTTATTATTTTTGTCATCATGTAGTGGAGATTCTTTCATGTGAGTAGAACTCATTAAAAAAATAGATGTAAGTATGCCCTGGGATAATATTACTATTATTATGAGAGATTCTTCGTTATGTTCTACTCACAATGCTTGTGTATGAATTCACTAGTTAATAATATTTCACCAACTTAGTAAAACTAAGTCCTCAATAATAGTGTCAATGATGAGCAGCAAGTATCCCCTATGCCCAATCATATGAATCACAAGCATTCACTAGTAATCTGGTTGAACTCCATAGACTTAGTTATCCAAGTGGCCAATATTCCTATATAGTGAGTCATGTAGTTGCAAGGTTGTTGTCTTCTTAAGTTACACTTATGTGTTATTGGTATGTATGGTTAAGTGTGGTTGAGGCATGTGATGTATATTTTTGTAATTATTTTTTAGATATATTTTTATCCTAACAACTAGTTGATTGTATAAAGGCTTAAAAATTAATTATCTAACTAATAAGCTAATATAAAAACTTACTATCCTAATGTAAAGTAATCATTCCTACTTTCCATACATATCTTGAACTAGTGTTGACACTACTGGGTTACCAAGTGATTATTACTGAGCATACCAAATATCCACTATTGGGATTACCAAGTGTTAACATGTCATGCTTGAAGTGGTCATACTCACGTGTTTATGATTAATAACATTAATAATATTAATTACTTAATTAATAATAATTATGCAAAATGCAAGTAAAGTTAAGCTAGTCTAAGTGCTACAATGGATACAGGAAATCTCAATTTTATTATTGTCATGCCAATGTGTATAAGTACATGGGCATTTAAATAAAACTCCATATAATCTCTTAGATCCATACTATGAGCATTCAGAGAGAAAATATTCTAACTTTAGGGAAAGAAAACTACAAGAGTTTAGCTAAGAGTATGACTAAAAAATGCCATAAATACAAGAGATATACACATTTATATAGGCAATGATTGTGGTAGCATTGACATATTTGCGTCAATGCATCTTACCATGCATTAATAGGGATACATTAATGGGGATGCATTGACATAGCCTATCTTATTAATGTCTTATCATTAATCTAGTTGGGATCCTCCTAAACTGATTCCTACACACCTCCCTAATCAAACCAAACAAACCCTAAAAAGTATTTTATTATTAAACTCCCATGGAATGAGATGGCTTTCTCCTCTTCCTCCCATGATGTTAGTAAAGCTCCCTTTGTTGTTGACTTGATCCCTCATGATAATGAAGAATACACCTATTCTAATTCATTCTTTATCTATTTGTCATATCCTTCGAGAAATAATCTCCCTTTACTAACTTTACATGAGCATGTTGATTTTCCTCTTATTTTACTCTATGCCATTCCTCCTCCTTCATAGCCTTTTTACTCTCCTAAGTCATTCTAAACCCCCTTTTCTTCCTATTCATTCTTCACTTGTTAAAATCCTAACAAAAGCACAAAAGAAAATTAAGTAGGATAAAGCGAAAGGCAAGGAATAAATGTCTAAAAAAGCTATTTCAAACATGAAAAAGGTCTCATTTCAAGTAGACCAAGATGCAACTACCACATCTCCTATTGTCATTTTGGTCCCTACACTATCAAATGTTATTTCTTCTACATCAATAGCTAAGAAGGCCACATATAGGGAAAAAGCATTACTCTAAGTTGCAACTTTCATGAAGTCAAAAGAGACTAACCTTTTCCTTTCTAAACTCATTTCAACATGTAAGGAGCATTATTTGACTTTGGAGGAGTTGTTTAAGTCAATTATAGTTCGATTTGATATCTAACATTATGCTTAGACAATTTCATCCATTCTCAATGTTCTTAAGTATGAAGCATATTGCCTGATATTCAAAGGAAAAAATATCAAAATACACCCTATCATAGGTGATGATGATAGCTTCTAATCTACATCAGAATATGAGTTAGAGATAACATGACCCTACCAATGGTGCACGTGGCTAATGGGGTAGCATCCAATCTCATCTCCTAGGTTGTCATTGAGCATATCGATTTTGAGAAACAAGTCATGTCTTTGAATTATAGATCTTATTAAAATTTCATTTAGTAGGGCTAGAGTAGATATCATAGGGATGATTAAATTACCTTTTTCAGTAGAGAATTATATCGCATCTAAGACAATATTCACTATTATTAGAGATTCCTCCAAAATAAATGCCATTCGGGGAAGATCTTGGTTAGCTTATCACCATGTAGTCTTCTTTGCTTTATACCAAGAGATCCATTTTCCATGTATGGATAATGATGTAGTTGTTTGTTGTTTGTTAAGATCTCAAAGCTCTAGCCATATCATGATTAGATCTTGTAGAGGAGACCAGTTTAGCATCCTAACCCATATTGATTAGACAAACATCCACTACACAATAAGCTATTGAACTTGAGCCCATTATTTTATGATTACCAAGCATCTATAAATTCATAGATGTAAGATTTGAAGAAGAAGAAATTGTTGAATTAGTTAAAACTGGTAGATTTCCAACATGATTGCATGTTAGAAAGACTATAGCTAAGGTATAGCCTTGTAATACCTAGTTTCCTTGGTTTATGCCTTTTAAATTTATTATTTTAATTGGTTTTTATGTTTTATTTTACTTAGATTTTTTTACCATTATTAGGCTTATGTGTATTAGCAAACACAATCGTTAACTTTATTGTTATGTGTATCTACTTATGCTTGCTTTTTATTCTATTTTGCATCATATGCTTTTCTATTTTCATGCTTTTATTATAGCTAACAATCCATACAATGTTCACGAAAGGTACATCCCTCAACAAAAATATGAAAAATAAAAAATTTAATATATTCCATCCTATTCTCTACTATTTCCATGATCATCTACCCTATCTTTAGTAGGGAAAACCTTTCCTATCATTTTTGCATCTTTTGCCTCCTTCGCACTGCTACTAGAATTTCCTAGAAACTCTATACCTATGAAAATAAAATAAAAAATAAAAAATAAAAAATGTTAAAAGCATAAAAGCCATAAAGATGTTAAAAATCATAAAAGTACCAAGACTAACTATCAACACAAGATAAAGATAAAAAATATACTAACAAATTTTCTTATTTGTAATTGTGCCACTAGGATCAACTTCATTCTCTTCCCCTCCTATGATTGCGACTAACTCTAAAGCCTTATAACTAAACATATCAACCAATTATTGGGTGATTTCCTTAGGTGAGAGGAACATATAGTCTAGGTCCTTTAATGATACATTTAGGATATTGGGGATTGTGGGATTATCAACATTAGGCTCTCTCTTCATCCGACTCTGTTCCTTAGTGCTAGGGACATCCATCTCTTTTTTCTTCTACTTCACATGCATGCATTTCTCATATGCTTCCAATGTAGTGCTAACATCATTTTTGTTGGAAAGCAAGCTCCTTATTTTCATAGCCACTCTTTCTTATCTATGTTGTTGTGTGAGGAGTAGGCTTTGCTTATTATATACTAGCTCATTCCTATTATGCTGCTTATCTTAGTTCTTCCATGTAGAGCATCTATCCCTTAACTTCATGTTCAAAGCCTCCATGGTTTATATCTTGCATTGGTGTTTAGTATGGATAGATAGTGTGACATCCAAACAATCCCTCAATCACTAATAGAAGGAAGCATTGGGATTTCAATGAAGCATGGTTTTCCCATGTAAATCTACCTCTAAGTTTGTTACTTTCTCCTCATCCAAATTTGTGAGCCTCACAATCAACTTCTCTTCTCTTTTCTTAGTTGTTAGTGATTTCATGGTAAGGTCCATCACCATGTTATATTGCCTTCCATCATGGGAAGTCATCTCCATGTCATATTGAGTAATGACATCCATTCTTTTTTGTACTTCAATATCATCATGTAAGAGAGGTTGCAAGTCTAGGTCCATGATAGATACCTTACCCTAATTAGATATAACATGAACATCTATAAAATATTCACCCATTACACTCCTAACTAACCATGGAGGTTAAAAAATTCTCAACTACTAACTTAAACAAATAAAAAATGCAAAGACAACAAACATAAAAGCCAACTTACCTTTGCCTAAGATAATCCTTAGTTTCTCATTAATCCCATCAACCATGCCTCAAATAAACTCCTCTTTTTCCATGTGCTTTCACACCAACCTTAGAATATCTTATAAAAAATAAAATACAAAAATAATTATAGCTCGAAACTATAAATGAACCTAATCTTGATGTCACAAGAAAACTAGAAATATTCGATTACCGTATAATAGTGACACTTTCTTCTTTATCCTCTCCTCCAACCACCTCATGCTAACTTCATCAAACACCACTTCCTACCAAGGTGCCGACCTAATAGTCCTAGGAGAGTACAACATCTTATTCATTTCAATATTATCTAGATTAGTATTTTCAAAAGCAAACCATTAGTCATCTCTTCTTCAAAATACATTACATCATCATGAAATAATTTAATATTTTAAAACCTTACCTCCATCTCCTAGATTAGTGTTTATTATTATTCAAATATCCTTTGTGCCAAGGCTTCATTCTCTACTCTCTCAACCTCTTCTACTACTATTTTCTCCTTTAATTTTGCCTAGTCATGTATCTTCCTATCCTTATTATTTTTTCTTCTCTCTTTCTCACCAATGCCTCTCTCTATACCTTTTTGTTAGCCTTTACTATGACTATCAAGCAACAAAAAGTAAGGTTAACTAACCCATAAAACAAAAGAAAACATAATGGCATAAAAATATTAGAGCTCTAAACTAAAAAATTATTAACATTTAGAATAATCACTATTGTCTTCTAACTTATCTAATAATTCCTTTGCTTAAGCCACTTCTATCTCTAACTTCTTCTCCTTAGAGTCACACCTATTAGCTACCTTAGTAGGGATTTCCCTCATTATCTTCATTTCCTACCCTTCATCCTTCATGCCTAAGATATACTTCCTCAGCACCTCCATCCTATGCACTAGTTTCCCAAGAATTGATTGCTTCTTAGGGAGCACTATGTTGTTAAGGAAATAAGATTTAACTACATTCTTCTACATAGATGATGCTACCTCCATCGCTACCCAATGTGCTAGGGAAAGTAACATGATCATAGTTACATCTTGGTATTAGGCATGAGAGAAATCCTATTCATGTAGCATCTTTCCATCATGATCAGCATGGGCCAAGAGCTTTGCAAAGCATCTTAGCATACCATAATAAAAGTTGTAGTTCATGGAATTACCAGAACTCTTACCACTTATTGTGTTAATATTGGTTAACTTGCTAAATACCCTTGTAGCGACCAAAAATGTTAGTGCCTAGAACACCGAGAGGTTTCTGGGCATACAACCTAACCCTGGATCTGTGTGAGGGCCATGTTGGAGAGAAATGGAAATGGGGTGCCCTGAATGGTTTGGTCGATCAGACATGGACTTAGTCGGTGTACAATAAGCTTTCGTAAATGTTTGTTTTTGGAGGTGATGTATGCAAGTTGAAATGATAATTGACAAATGTAAAGTGATGAAAAATAATGCAAGATATGATAATAGCACACAAAAAATGAAATAGGCTTGGGTGAGAAAATGCACCACCCCAAGATCGGGGATTTGATCTTTGTTTTGGTTGGAAGGTGTTCAACTGACGTGCAGCACTAGAGAGGCACAGCTTACAACAGAGCAGTATGGTCATAAGTCCCTGAACTACAATCAATAGCTTGCCACCAAGAATCCTTTGATTGCTAGTCTCTCTTCGAAGCTAATTGCTAGAAAGCCAAATGTCAAGAATGCTAATTGCAAGAAAGCCAAAATGCTAAAAAAAAGCCAACGATGCCAAAAGCCAATTCTCAAAGCCAACTAATGCCCAAAAGAGTTCTCCAAAATCCAACCAAAAGCCAACCCCTTGAATGTTGTTTGTTGGGGTATTTATAGGACCAAGAGTAGGAGAAAAATGTGGTTTGGATGCCTTGTCTCCTAGGTCCCACAAAGTGCAATTGTGATTGTGTTGTGCTGCTGTGTAGTGTTGCTATGTATTGACCATACCACTGAAATTTCATGTGCCAAAATCTAGAAATGTCATGTTTGTTACCAGAGAAAAATGCTAATAATGAATGTAAAGTGGAGCCTATGCTCTAGGACTATGTCTCCCCTACTCTTGTGAGCAGAGTCAAGCGTAGGGATAACTCTGGGGATTAATTGGGGGGGGGTGCAAGATGAAGCAAACTTGATAATTTTGTCTAAGAATGATCATTGCCAACACATTTTGGAGCTAACCGTAGATGTCTTAATGCTTCCATGCAAGTGTTACACTACTTACGCTACCCAGCATGTTGGCATAGCATAAATAGCTGCACACTACGCTGTGCTACGCTACGTAGCGTAACATAGCATAACCACCGGTCTAGAAAGAAGTTCTTCCTAAAAGCCAAGGATACCTGTATGAGGCCTAGACAGGTAAGTAACTACAACCTTGTCTCTCATGCTGAAAATTCTTCAGACCTGCTGGGTTCATCCTTGGGACATTTTGCTGTTTTGCATCCTCACTACGCTATGCTACACTATGCAGCATAGCACAGCATAGCGGCCAATATGACATGCATCCTTGTTTTATCTGCAATGTTTTGTCAAGAGAGCTAAGGGCTAAGTGGGATAGGTAGTTTTGGAGCCCGAAGTGTTGCCAAGTGTAATCCTCTTACTGGAACCACTTGGCAGAGGGGCCTTTGTGCATTTTGTCCTTGCTACGCTGCATAACGTAGTACAACATAGCACCTAATGTTGGTTCAATCTTGATTCATTGTGCAAACATTTTGTCATAGGATGTTTGTCATGTCCTAGTGTGTTAGCAGAGCAAACTTGTTTAATGGTTGAAGCATGGGAAAATGCTTTTACCCCGTTGGAGCTGTCTGAGTAGGAGTGTTGTCGAAGTACATCCCCGCTATGTTGTGTTATGATGCGTAGAGTAGCATAGCATAACACTCAAATTGAGATGATTCTTGACATAATTTGCCACATTCTATTGTGCCATATCGCTCACATTTTAGGGATGAAACAGGGAAAATGCTCCGAAGGACTAAATTATTATCAATTTGCATCCTGGACGTATGATTAGTCTCCTCAAGACTTGCTACACTATGTAGTGTAGCGTAGTGTAGCAAGCTTCTCTGTTAGAAAACTTGTCAAACTGTTTAGCTCATCCTAAACACTTTCAGCAGCTCCTAGCATGGTCCTTAGGTAGACTATCAGTCAGGTCGAATGTCAACTTGGGCAGGATGCAGAGTTCAGCAAGCTTGTCAACCTTGGAGATAGAAAACTTTTCAGACTATATAGTCTACCCCTAGTGCCTATGTTGTCTGGATGGTCCATCATGATGCTGCACTTGTGGGAATCCTTGCCCAAATTTCAAGACTCTACTAAAGTATCAAGGTCCTAAAATTTTATGGTGTTTCAATGGCCCCTCTTTGTTGACATCTAGAGGGTCTACCCAAGAGAAGTAGATAAAGAATATGAAAGACCATGAAGAACAAGCTGCCAACATCGCTCTCCAGTGATCACTTGGATGTCACTTCACTATGCTTGGGAGTACTGGGATAGCCATGTAAGAAAAGGGGGCAAAGGATGGATTTGAGGAAATAGGTTTGAGGAAGGAAAAGATGTAACATAGTGTGATCCCTCATCGGAGTGCTTGTGAGGGAGTTAACATGCATGGACATCTTTCTTTGCTAGCTTTTGACGTCTCCTCGGAATGTTTAAAGATGATAGTTTTGAAATAGATGTAGTGCCATTTGTTTTTGGCACTTTGTTTTGAGCTATTCTACTCTTTTGCATTTTTGTGCTTTTCTTCTACTATTTAGCCACATTCACTTGAGAACAATCTTGTTGTTGTAGGATAGGTGTTTCCTCCCTAAGATGAGTTGTGTTACATCCATGTGGGGCTTTGACCTACCTACAGATGCTTCCCATGAGGCAAGTTGTGTTGCAATTATCATGGACTTGGCATTTGGACATGTGGGAGGGCTTTATATGCATCGAGAAAGCTTGTAAAGGAGATGTGAAAAACTGTAAGTATAAGAAATGAGGTCAAGTGGATTGAGAGGGAGGGCAAGGTGTGCACTCCCAAGTAGCCAAGCTAGTCAAGGTGATCACTTTAGAATAATGTAGTATCTTGCTCTCCTGGCGAAACGCATCTCTGAACGATGCCATCTTGGCCTGTATCCTAAAAACACAATAGAGAGCAAACCAGAAGAAAAAACCATCAAGTGAAGTGAGGGCAAAGTCCCTCTTACTCTGGACACTGTCGGAGTTGCATGATGTCTAGAGCAGGAGGGCCAGCTTGGGTTTCAACTACTATCAGCTGGAAAGGTTGGTACTGAAGAGGCTAGGAGTGGTGGTGATGCGAGTGCTCAGGATTCCTCACCCAAGGCAAACATCATGCAATTTAGTTGTAAGGTAAGAAGCCTAACAGTTGAATGTATTTTGGGCTCAGATGGCGATGAGGGTTGGAGGGTAGCAACTCTATGGCTAGGCCACAATAGTGCTAGGACTCCAGAAGCAAGTGTTGATGGCCAAGGCTACTGCTAGGATGAGTGGCTGTAGTAGCGGTAGGTCTGAAAGGTTAGCAAGATGTCAAATGACATCTCTAGAAGATCAACAAGATGCTAGGGGTGATGACGTTGCATATGTTCCAGAGGGTGTTTTCTTGACATCATGAACTGCATTCTAGAACTACAATGCCTTGCTTCATGTTGTTAAGGGCATTTGGGAATGTGCACGCTCGCTTGTTTACCATGTGCACTAGGAAGCGTTGCACCACTAACCTAGTTTAGAGTCTTGGTAGATTGTTTAATGTGCTAGTTTAAGGTCCCAGTAGACCGATGCACCAATTTAAGGTCTTGGCAGACTTCTGTGCTAGTTTAATGTCATAGCGGATGGTGGCTGGCCAGTTTAAGGTTGTAGCGGACCATGCTATGGGTGCCAGTTTTATGTCATGGCCCAAAGATGTGTTGTGCCAATTTAACGTCATAGCGGATGTGTTATGCCAGTTTATAGTCATAGCAGACTGTCTATGCCAGTTTATAGTCATAGTGGACTATCTTTGCTAGTTTTACGTCGTAGTGGATGATGGTGCTTAACTTGCTTTATATTAGATGTAGTATGGCTTGAGGTACAAGTGGTTCACGGGATTTGTGAACTCATTGCCATCCATACAACTAGTTTTAAGGCCCCATTCTCATAGGCTTTCGTGACTACGAAAGGACCTTCCCAATTGGCTGAGAATTTGTTTACATGTTCATGAACAGCCTTGATGACGAGGTCCCCCTTCTTGATCAGGCATTGATGTAGATTGCAATGGTGCTTTTACCGTTGCTTATCCTGGTACCATTCGATATGACCAAGTGTTTGGGCACACTCCTCCTCTATGGAGTCAAGATCGATGATCCTTGATCCATTGTTTTGAGCCTCATCCACGACGCTTAAAAGGATCATTCAAAGTGATCGTACCTGTAGTTCGAGAGGTAACATTGCTTCAGATATGTAAACAAGATTGTAGGAGTCTTACCTATGGCCATTCTGCACACCATACGGGAAGCGCACAACACGTAGAGGATTTGCTCATGCCACCACCTTTTGCTATTGCTAGGAATCTTTTTGAGTAGGTTGATGATGGCTTTCTTCGTTGCCTTTGCTTGACCATTTGCCTGTGGGTAATATGATGATGAAAAGGATTACTTAATGCCAAGGTTGTTGCAAAAGGTTTTGGTTTCCACGCTACTAAACTGTGGCCTGTTGTCTATCACAATAGTCATGGGAAGACAAAACCTTGTCACTATGTTGTCTAAGATGAAGTGGCAAACCTATTGAGATGTAGTTTTCCTTAGGGGAATAGATTCCACCTACTCTATGAAGTATTTGATTGAGATGATGATGAAACTATGCCCTACAGAAGACTTAGGAGTGATGGGTCTTATGATATCTAGTCCCCAACGTTGGAATGGCCACGTGATCTGTGTAGGATGTAACTCTGTAAGCGATATGTGTATGAGGTTTGCATGGCATTGACATACATCACACGTCCTAACTTTGGTAAGGCAATCTCATTCAATGCAAGGCAAGTAGTATCCTAGGCATCTGATTTTCATTGCCATAGCCCTAGGGGCTATGTGTCCTCTAGATAGTTCCTCGTGAATTTCATTAATAATTCTTTATGCTTCTTCCCCACCACCACAAGTTAGCAATATTCCATCAAAGGAGCATTTACATAAGGTGTTATCTCCTATAAGGACATACTGCTGGGCTTGCTTTCAGATTGCATTCTTTTGAGATGATGTCAAGTTGTGTGGGGGTTCACCATGTTGAAGGTAGGCTTTAATGTTTGCATATCATTCTTGGATATTTGTTGCATTGACAGCTACGATGTATACTGCTTGAGTAATAGGGTCTGTGCATTCTATTATCGAAGAGGGTAAGATAGCAAACATGTGTGGCGACATGTTTAATACTAAAGTGGCTAGTGCATCTGCTACGGTGTTCTCGTTGCGAGGCACGTGTTGGATGTCTAACATTGTGAACTGTTTCAGTAAACCCTTGGCCAAGTCGCAATAAGGCTGTAAGTGTGAAGCTTTGTAGGCATAGACTTTGGTAATCTAATTGATAACTAGTTGGGAATTGCCCCGGACTACCAAATGTTGGATCTTTAGTTCTCGGGCTGCTAAGAGCCCCCTACAGAGTCCTTCATACTTAGCTACATTGTTCATACAAAGGATCGTAAAGTGATATGCAAAGGATCAAATCTCCCTAGAGGGGAATGTAAGGACGGAAATGGAGCTACCACCTAGTGTAGTTGAGGTGCTGTTAAAATGCAAACTAGCTTCAAAGTGTAATGGCATAGGGTTGATGTTGCTGACATGTTTGTCAGGGAACTCTAGTTCTATTATTGCCTGATCATCAACGGGTGAAGTTGTAAGCTATGTGGCTATTGTTTGACCCTTTGTTGATGATTGTGCAACATAATGTAAATTGAATTCCACTATTATAGCCTTCCATCAGGCTATCCTACTGCTCTCATATAAATTGTTTGTGATAGCCCGAAGTATGTTGCTCTTGCATATGATGTTAACTTTATTGTGGAAGAGGTAATGTCTCCATTTTTTAGTGCAAATACTAGGGCGAGGCAATTTCTTTCTACTTTGTTATACTTTTCCTCATAAGCTATTAATGCATGGCTCAAGTAATAAATCGAGATTTCAGAGCCGTCATCTTTCTTCTAACATAGAAATGCAGTAATAGATGTGTTCGAAGTGGTAAGGTAGATGTAGAAAGACTTATTCCTCTATGGTGGGTAAATAGTTGGGAGGTGCAAAAGATCTTTCTTTAGGTTATCAAAGGCTTGTTGACATTGTTCTGTGCACTTGAAGTTGACCCCCTTCTTGAGCAAGTGTTGCATGGGGTGTAACTTGTCTGTCAACCTCACGATAAACCTTCTGATAAACTATACTCTGCCTTGCAACTCACGCACTTCTTTAAGATTGGTAGGCGATGCTAGGCTAATGATGGCCTTAACTTTATTAAGGTCCACTCGTATCCCTGCCTCTGACACTACAAACCCTAGCATGCATCCAATTTTAACTCTGAAAACACATTTCCTTGGGTTGAGACGCAAGTCATGCCTATGACAATGTTTGAGGTCTACATCTAGATCGTTGGGATGATCAATATTTTCCTTAGATTTAACTGCTATGTCATCCACATAATCGTTTAATCTCTCCAAGAGGTAGTTGCTAAAAATGTACATCATCACTCGTTGGTAGGTTGCTCTAGTATTTTTGAGTCCAAAAGGCATCATTATATAACAAAACGTTCCCCAAGGGGTCATGAAAGTGGTTGACAACTAATTCTCTAGGTTTATACGGATCTGGTTATAGCCTGAAATCCATCCATGAAGGATAGTAAGGCATGACCAACTGTAGTGTCTATGAGTTCATCGATGCTTGGTAATGGGAAGTCATCCTTAATCGTTGCTTTGTTTAGATCTCGAAAGTCTATACAAATTCGTATACCTCCAGTTTTCTTAGAAACTACAATGATGTTCGACACCCATTTCGAGTAATCGACCACACAAATGAAACCAGCTTGATAGGGCTGGGTGATTTCATCGCGTATAGCTAGTGCAATCTCTGATTTGATCTTGTGAGCCTTTTGCTTGACTGCCTTGACACACGGATCTAAGATAATGTTATGTTGTATGAGCTGCAGGTCTAGGCCTGGCATGTTTTTGTATGACCATGCAAAGACTTTAACATTACCATGGAGAACTTTTGAAATGTTTTGGTGTATCTGTGGGTGTAATAGAGAGCTAACTTTCAAGGCTTTTACTTCGCCTCTAGGGGTAGTTATAGGGATTTTGGTAAGAGGATCCTCAATCACATCCCTAGCCTCTAAGTCTAAGGCTTGGACCAGATGTTCGGGCCAGTCTAGAGATATTTCCAGGGATGCTATGGTGTTGTGAGTAGATGATTCCCAGTCTATTGATTCTAAGTTTAGGTGTCTTGTAAGGCTACCATGAGGACCCATTAGGATCAAAAGTGAATGAAGATCACTATGCATAGTCATTTTTGTTAAACCTGCCATAATGAGAAAAAAGACCACATCAAGTGATAGCTGTTTGTAGCAATAACATGTAATAAATTTTTGTAAAGCAATAATGCAACATGGGATAGTTGTCACTTATTATGCAAAGTTTGCAAATTGAAGTTGCCAGTTTAAGGTCTTAGCGGACCATCACTAGGCTACACTGTGGATTAACATTGCTAGTTTAAGTTCTTTGCAGACCGACACTATGTAATATTGTGTGAATCAAGGTTGCCAGTTTAAGGTCTTAGTGGACTGTTAATGATTTTGAAATTTGGTGGGCCCACAATGAGTGTTACACTGTAGTGGGACTTTGCTATAGTAGCGTTACGTTGCGAGGGTATGCCGTGTTACTCGGGATATGAAAATGACAAGTTTTTTACCGCGTCGACTATAAATAAGGGATTACCCCCTGGTAAATTTGTCATTTTCATTGTCAGAGCCCAGAGCCCATACTCAGAGTGTAGCGCGGTCAAACATAGAGGGAGAGTGAACAGGTGTAGCGTAGCAGTTGGTACGATCGATTCGTTAGCAAAGCAATGGTGCACAAGGGCAAACGTAACCATAGGGGACTTGCCAAGGTAGACGAGGTGAAGGAGACTCTGGGACACCTCTCCAAGGCATGCGTTGAGGTACGGCAAGAGGGTCCATCTGCTTAGTAAGTCGCTACGCTACCCTCATTTCCATTATGTAATGCATTAGGTGATGTATGGGGTTAGATTGTCATTGTTGTTGTTATTGTTAGTTTTGCAACCATTGCCACTATTTTTGTTGTCGCCTTGTCCACTATGTTGTGCTTGTCGCTACTTGGCTGCAACGGTCGTATGGGTGCTATGCTACAACTACATGCGGTATTGCCCTGGCCGCCATTGTTAAGAATGGTTACTGCATTATTGTAGGGGTTTGGGTGGTTCTGGGTGGTGTAGCGCATGCTCGACATAGCGTGCCACTCTTAGAGGGGTTTTTTTGCTTGCCAAGTTTTGCGGCAGCATGACACATATTTGGCGTAGTGTAGCACGAGCTATTTCATGCTGTAGGATTGGGACAATGGGGGCACTGTGAACTCTTTTTTCATTTGCACGGTTAGACTGTAATATGGTTGTTGTTACGCTATGCTGCTATGTTGTGAGGCCCTTAGGCTGTTGTATTGGTAGTCTATTACATTGCTATGCTGTCAAACTTATAAGGCTACTACACCGTTAAATTCGCTATATTGCCAAATATGCTACACTGCAATGCCTATTACAGTGGTCTATTTGTTACATTGTTATATGTTTGCTTGCACTTGTTCATTTACTATGTTAAATGTCGTGTATTCGTCTTGCTACGTTGTACATAGCGTGGTCATCACCCTTATGTGGAAGTGTAACTATCACGCTACATGTCTGTTATGTCGTGTCCTGTACCATGTAATTTTTACTATGAGATGCACCCGCTATTGGTACACTGTGCGGGGCTATGCTACACTACAGGTGACACTTTGTTATGCTGCATGCAATGTTTACTTCCATTCTATGTGAGACTTATTGTTTCATGCTAAAGGAAAATTTGTAATTGAAGGATCACGCTACACTACATGTAAACAGAGGGTCATGCTACGCTATATGCAAATAGAGGATCACACTACGCTACATCAGTAATCCTCACTTGAACACAATGCTAATGTTTGGGTGCTTTGTCATGCAGGGTCATGTTAAAGCCTGTTTTGATTATCCTTGAACTTGTAGGGGTCCTGTGCTGCCTCAGTGAACCTGTGGCTAACATTCCTCCTCCCCATGCATGTATGGGGTAGTAGGCAGTCTGGTTTTGGGAAGGTGCATGAGACTTTCTACAGTTCCTCCTCCGCCATTTTAGTGTGATTGTGTGATCACACTTATCGGCTGAGACAGTCGCTGTGCTTACAAAGACTTTGTTTCCTGGGGCAAATCGGGGCATTCTGAAGTTTTTGGCTGATGGGTTGATCAAGGACGAAGGGGTAGGAGGCTCCAACCAGCACCCAAGAGGCTTGAGGTGCTTAAGTTGGATCTGGGACATGCCTAAGTACAAATTCTATCATTTATAAAATATGCTATACATTGCCCATCACATGGGCACTTGCATTTAGAACCCACTTGGAACCATTTACTATGCTGGCGGGTAAGTCCTATAAAGGTATTTTAACATGTTGTATGCTTTGTGATATGCTAGACAGAGATGCTTATAGTATTCTTGTATGTCACCAGGTTTTACATTGACAAAGGCGGTCTTCACGGTAATACAGATGCATTGGCGGTGGCCCAGACGGCTCTGTGAGAATTCTCTTCCATCAGGAACAGGCATGCTGGTGTCATAGAACAACTTGGGGTTGACTTCAAAACCTATCAAACCAGGTACTCCAAAACCTATCCAATCAGGAATGGGCATCGCGCCGACCGATTACTGTTGAAGACATTCTGGTGGAACTTCCACCATTTCCTATGTCATTCAAACTTAGTATGTTAGACTATGGATTTATTCTTGTGTGTTCAAGTGATGATGTGCTTTCTTTTTTATTTTTTTTGGTTTGCTGTTAATTTTTGCAGTAGCGAGGGAATCCTGAGAGGTCACTGTGATCACCTCTGGGCATGACAATACCAACCTCTTCTTCAAGTATGGGGAGGTGGAGGAGACTTAGTGTTGGCTCTGCCATGGGGTCCCAACCACCCTTATTCATAACATTCAAGAGGCTGGGCTCATGGACTTATTTTTGGCTGTAAATTTGAATGTCCCGGTTGCGGAAATGCTTTCCCTGGTTGATTCCTTCACCAAGAAGGTTGATTGCTTCCGCACACGTGTTCACAATGTGCAGGTGGTATTTGAAATTAATGATCAACTATTTGCAAATGTTTTTGGTGTCCCTTTTGATGGTCTCCCTATAGGAGAAAAGTCCAAGAAAGATGCGAACCATTAGGGGGACATCGAGGAATGGCTAGGGATGACTAAGGACTGAAAGGGGATTTACATCCATAAGGTCAAGCTGGCGGTGGCTGAGACGAGTTAACCAATCTTCCATGCTCATGCTTTCCCCGAGCTACTCTCCTAAGGAAAAATCCATGGAATGGAGTAGGCTTGGATAATGAGGGAGGTCATGAAAGAAGGGACTTGTTACAATTGGGCCTGGTACCTTTCTGAAGGCTTGCATGCTGAAATGGTCAAGCTTCGTGGGAAGCTTGAATCTCGTTTCAATGTGCATTACGCCTTCTTTGTAGCTTGCTTACAACACTTTGTGAAATTCCTAGTAGTCCGTGAGAATGGCTCTTAGGTACTGCAACATTGTAACCAGATATTGAAGCCATGGATTTGCCAGGTCTTCTGCACCACCCGATCCTAAGATCCCCTAGAAGCTATTGGGGAATCACTTTCGATAATGACAAGGGATCGAGTGGGGCGTACCTTTCATGGCTGGGACAGCATGGGAGAGGTGCCCCCCATCAACATAGGAAATGCGTTAAGGGGGAAACACCTCATTGCAGAGATTGTAAAGACTAGGCTGCATGTTAGAAGTCTTGTCCTGCCGAAGAGACTCCCTGCACAAATGAAGAGAGGGGGAAGAAGTTGCAGATCAAAGTCTGCAGAGTGCAGCCCCCAATTGGTAAGTATGCTAAACTAGTTTTGTTAGCATAGCACTTGTTATGTTGTGCTACGCTACACAACGTCAGGAAGCATAGTGCCTGTTTCAAGTTGGAATATCCTACTAATTGCGATTATGCTTTATCAGAAGAAAGAGAAGAGGAAGAGGAAAAAATTTTAGCCCCTGGAGTAGGGGCACCTACTGAAGAGGAGGAGGAAGAGGCCTAGGCTGCAGAAGAAGAGGCCCTTGTCGATGACCCCTTTGCAGAATGTGCTTCAGTGCTTGAAGGGAATATGAGTATTGAGGATGCCACCACACTTTTGGATTAGCTGGAAAGAGAGGGGCTGCAATTGGATGCTGGTGAGTTTGATCGATTGCTTGATAGTTTATCGATGGGTGATCCCCCTGCTATCACCCCTGAGGGTTTGTTGGGTAGGAGCTTTGCATTGTTATGTCATTTTTCATTAGCTCTGTTGTTATCCTCTCTACCATGGCTAACATGTTTTATTGTGCAATAGACATCACTGTTGATGCCCCTGATCCTTCTTCCTCAATCTATCTCCGACCCTAGACTGGGACCCCTGATAAGTTTACCTTCATGGAGGGGGTGGTTGATGACATAATTGATGGCTTAAAGTAGATCAATCCCGAGATCGGTACACTACAATTGCTACATTAGGCTTTTGCAGTTGTTACTTCCCTTTTTTTAACTATGACTAACATTCTTCCATACATTGTAGCCTCCCATCTCAAGTGGGATCCTCAATAGGCCGTCGAGGTTGATGTTGTGCCTGAACTTCTACCAGAGGTGGCTAAGGTACCTTGTCACATTTACAACAAAGCAAGTAAATATGCGTTGTACTCAGCACACTCCTTATGGGAGTGTAGGCATGTGAACGAAGACCTCTGGAAGAGGGTACAGAAACTGAGAAAGAGAAGACCAACCTAACTGCAGAGGTGAAGGATATTTGATCCAGAAATGAATTTTTGTTGGTCCACGATACTCACGATGGCAGTTGGTGTATGGCTGTGATTGACTATGCCAGATATTGGATAATCATACAGAACAAAAACAAGGCCAGTTACAAAATTATTGAACAATGCATGCAAATGGACCTCATAGCATAGAAGAACCAAGATTGGAAAGACTATAGCACAAAGGTTTACAAATGGGGACAGGCACAGAAGAACCATAAACATATGTATAAGATGGAAAGTGTCGCCTATCGTAAACAGTATCGGGGTGCTACTATTAAATCACATACCCTTAGGCTATTTCTTGACATCATTGGTGCTTCTGGTGCTTATGAGAAGTTCATGCAACAGGTGATGGTAAATGAGTCTCCTAAAAGGAAGGTGACCCTACCTGCCAGAGAGACCACCACTGCCACCTTTTCCCCAGGACCACCTAGATGGAAAACTATGAAAAAGTGGAAGGTTGTAGCAAGCATTGACGTAGGAGGGGGGAATTGGGGCAATCTCACTAAGGAGGAGATCTTGTGACATCTTGTGGCTAGCATGGATCGGATACCCTCCAACATGGACATGGGGCCATCTCGGGTTAGTCACCTTTTGTTATGTTATAGTTTATTTTGTTAAAGCCTTTATTGTAGTTTGACTCACTATTTTATTTTTCACCTTATGCAGAATTCGAATGAAGATGCGGGACCTAGTGGGATAGAAGACGGTGATGGAAATGAAGACCCATAGCATGGCAACATAAAATTTTATTTTTTTACTTTGAATTTGATTGATTTGTAAATATTATTGATTAACATTGAATGAAAAATAAATGCAAAATGGTTTATTTCATTTCGGTTAACCTGTTTGATTTATTTTTTTATCATTTTGGGCCCCTCAAGAGCCTCTCGTTTTAGTTTAAGGCTGTTTCGGGCCATTTATTAATGATGGTTTTTTTGTCAATATTTTTTGTTATTGCTTCAAGGTAGTAAAGTTGCCAGTTTTAGGCCTTGGTGGGTTGTGATAAGTAGTTTAAGGCCATTCTGGGCCGTGGCTAGTTAAAGGTCATTTTGGGCCACCGTTAGTTTTAGGCCATTTCAAGCCTTATGTAAGGTGATAAAAAATAGGTTGCCAGTTTTGGGCCTTAGCAGGCCATTTAGTGATGCAAACAATGGACATAATGTAAACAATGAAGAGGATGCTAGCATAAACAATGGATATGAAGCAAACAATGTAAACAATGAACGTGACGTTGACAAAAATAGTAATCATGGTGCAAGTAGTGGAGTAATTATGCTAATGCAAATGGCAATAATTCTTGTAGCTTCTTCCTAACCCATCATGGGCTCGGCAATGTGTATGGCTAGGAGGCTTTGTTATGATACTCCTCTATGTCATTGTCTACCACCTGAAAATGTAGCTCAGCCCATGTTGCTTCTTCATTTGGACTAGTTTTGACTTGTTCAGGCATTTTAGTTTGAATGGGGGTTTGGTTTTCAAAGATTTCAATCTTTGGACCTTGCTCCATTCCTACATTGTTTATGGCTCAGGGAGCCACCTCATTGCCATGAGTTACCACTTCCCCTCCTGTGTAGGGTAAGTGGATTTCTTAGTGTATGGCTGAAGAAACGGACCTCAGTTGGGCCAACCATCATCTCCCCAAGATCAGGTTGAACCTAGGCATTTCCTCTACCACGATAAACACTGTGCTTGTGGGGAACTGGTCCCCTGCTACAAAGGTGATGTGGACAATTCCCTTTACCACTGCCCATGCTCCATTGAATGATTTTAGGCAAGAGGTTGTCGTGGGCTTGATTTGATCAACCAAACCCAATTTGTCCACTATTGGAAATGGAATGACATTTATAGCAGCCCCATCATCAATGTGTACCCTTCGGATCTTATTCTGACCGACCTGAATTATGATGAACATGGGTGCCATTTTCACCTGACCCTTTTCAGGGTTATCCTTAATGAACTCATCATGAAATGTTAACTGAGTTGGTCATGGTTCCTCGGCCATAGAGGGAAGCATGATAGCATGGATCGCCTTCTCCTCTACTGACATGTTTTCGTCAATCGGTATGGACGTTAACATGCGAACCATGGCCTTGTGATGCGCAGTGGATGTCATTACCAAGTCATACAGGATTAGAGTTGTATTTTTCCATTTCAAAGCCTATTTAACTTAGGTGAGGGAGTTAAGAAGATCCTACCCACCATCTTGTTGTTTGTTACCTCTTTCCTCCTCCATTCCTCCTAGGAGACGAATCTCCTAAGGAGGGGTAGTTTCAGGTTGAGGACTGTGTTTCCTTGAGTGGGATGGTGACAGTTGCTTCTATGTGGCATTATTGGTTACTAACGATGAGGGGGCCATGGGTATCAAGGACAAGGGGGTAGGCTTGGGGGGACCTAAGGTGGTATGTTCCCTAGCCATCTTGTCTGCCAAATGCTCTTCCTATTTTTTTGAACGGGGAGGCGATGGTGTTGCTTTCATTGCTTGGCTTTGTGTGGTAGAAGCACTTGTTTGTTTTGGCATCTTAATAACAAATGGTGCCTGTGGTGTTGGCACAGGTGATGTAGCTTTGAGCATAAAGGGTGTAGGGGCAGATGTTTGAGGAGGGATCTTAAGGAAAAATGGTTGTCGTGGTGTTGTTTTTATTATTGTCAGGGTTGCTGCATTTCGAGGAGGGACATGCACCACGAACGGTTCCTATGGTGGTTCTGTGTTGCCATCAATGCCAACAATGTTGATTGTATACCCCACATTGTTAGCATTTAGGGGATCCTTGTAAACGTGCATTGACTAGTTTTTCGGACGAACAGGACTACTTTCATCCAAGACTAGCTTGCCCTAATCGATCAGGCATTGGATAACATCTTTCAATGCTAGACAGTAGTCTGTATCGTGACCACATAGTTGGTGATAGTCACAAAAACATTCTAGCTTGAAGTTCTTAGGAACTAACAGCTCATTGGGTGTGGCCAAGGAGGGTTTCCTAAGAAGCTTGTAATACCATTGATGTCATTTAATTACTTCCTTTGACATATGTTTGTGCTGTATATACCCATCTCCCAATAGTTTCTTTAGAAGTTTTGAAGGCTTAATGGGTAAAGGGGTGTATTTGGAGGGATCCTTATGCTCGAAGTTGGGCTTAGGCTAAGTTGATGCCTCAAGTGCTGATGTTGAGGGCTGAATGGTGTTACTTGAGCTAGATGTGGCATTAGTGGGCACCGTGGTCACCTTTTTGTTGTTGCTGTTTTTGGGTTTGGTCTCGTTAGCCATAGCAGCCACCATGGTTGTTGCAACCTTGCCCTTCTCTCTATCCTTTTTGATGTACGTTTTTTTGTATGCAACATAGACCAGGACTTTGCTAGCTTTGGCCGCATCCTAGATGCTCTTGGTCTGAGCGAAAGCTTGACTGAGGGAGTGTGGGGCTAGGTAGTAAATATTTGACTTAATAAAGTCATTTACTGCCCCCCTAAAGATGGCCAACAAGTGGGCCTCGGTGATAGGTTTGCGTATCTCATTCAAGGTGGCACTCCACCGCTGTATAAATCTTTGTACAAACTCTAGCGAATCTTGCTTGACGCTCATCAACTGGTCCAACATGACCTCGGGTTTCAAGTTATACTTGAAGCGAGTCACGAACTAACTCAGCATCCGCTCCAAAGTTGAGATGGAGGCACATGGGAGTGCACGGTACTAGTCTAGAGCTTTGCCTGTCAAAGACATGGCAAAGACGCAGATAATGGTGTGCGGCCATTGTTGCAACAATAGAGATTTAGATCTAAACGTTACCAAATGTGCGTTGGGATCACCCTTCCCATTGTATTTCATAAATTGGAGGAGTGGCACCCTAGGGGGTAACATAAGCATGGGAATTTTTAGGCTAATGGGATCGTCATGATAAAAGTCTGTGACCTGTACTGTGTCAGAACTGGTGGCTTTGAGGCATTTGATTTTCTCAGTGAGGGTCTGGATAAGTTGAAAAGCTTGATCTAGATCCAATGACATTGTAGATGATTGCGGGGCTACTTGAGCAGCCATCATATGTGCCGATGGGGGTTGTGGTGTAGGAGTAGTGGCCTAGCCCATGGGGGGTGTTGTTGGTGTTGCTCTTGCGAATGGTGTTGCTTGAGCTATCCACCACCCAGTGGGTGGTGATGTTAATGCAGTAGTCGCTGGTGGGGCTATGGGATTGATGGCTTTCCTGATTAGTAGGATGGCCCACAGCCCTGCACTAGGTTGTGCTACGTGCTAAAGTTGATGTGCTTGGGGTTGCACATAGTATGATACCTGAGAGGGTTGTGCCATAGGTAAGGAAGGGGTTGGTGCCCACCACACAGTTGAGACTGGCTTAGCCACTAGTGGTGGGACAGGTGTAGATGAGGGACCAGAGGTGAAGCTCGCATGCGACTGAGATGTGGATAGAGTGTGGACGTATGGTAGCATAGCCATGACTGACGTTGGGTACGCTGCTAGGGTAGAATGAGAAGGAAGGGTGACTGGGAACGAAGCTGAAGGACCCCCTTGCTAGTATGTAGAAGGTACGAGATGACTGGCCATGGCTGACAAAGGTGTAGATTGTGGTAGGGTTGTGGTAACCATGAAGGGGGAAGAAGCAAAGAGTAGATATGACTGAAAGATAGTAGTGGGAGGGATAACTGTAACACAAATTTGGCCACCACCTTTAGAGTGGGAGTCCAGGTCTTCCTATCCATCCTAAAATGCCTTATCATAGTGGGATGCCGTATCCCACTCCTTGGACCTACTGACTTACATCAATTGGTCCAAGACCCATTGATATTGTTCAGTCAATGGGATGATGACGCCAGGGGCAGGGATGAACTCCCTCCCATTTCGGTGGAGGAACTCAAAGTTACATTTGTCTTCAAGTTCTTGGCGGTTCAAGGGTATATTTTCCTAGACTTTTGCATAGAGGAAGTCATATCACTCTGCATCTTGCTCCAAGCGCTTGGGTGACAGGTGCCATAGTCTAAGGAATTGACGTGGTGCCAGCATCGGGCTAAGCGGCCGCTCGGGACCTGTCGTGTTTTGGACCGAGTAGGGAACCTCTAGATTCAAGGTGGTGGTGATAGTAGTTGTAGGAATCATCTTTAGTTGTAAGGTGAAAAGGAAGAAAGTGAGACTGGGTATGCTGAGAAATTATGCTTGCTACACTAGGCAAGAATGTTATGCTAGAGGATTTGCTGCGTCGCACGAGGTGCAGGTAGCGTGGGGTAGTAAACAGAGTAAATGTAGTAAGGTGAGCAATCGATTGGAGGCTTTAGTCCTGCCAGGTCCCAAAGGAATTGTCATTGTGAGCAATCTATATCACACAGTGCGTAGACAACCACAAGGATGTCACGTCTATGCTAGTAGGTGACAGGGTACAAACAGCATGCAGGATACCCGTGATACACAAAAAGGGCACAAAGGGCCCTCCTTCTAGTGCCAAAAACTGTAGTGACCGAAAATGTTAGTGGCTGGAACATCGAGAGGTTGTCAGGCATATAGCCTAACCCTGGATCTGTGCGAGGGCTGTGCTGGAGAGAAACAAAAATGGGGTGCCCTGAACGGTCTGGTCGATCAAACAGGGACTTAGTCAGTGTACAATAACCTTTCGTAAATGTTTATTTTTGGAGGCGGTGTATGCAAGTTGAAACGATAATCGACAAATGTAAAGTGATGAAAAATAATGCAAGATATGATAATAACACACAAAAAATGAAACAGGCTTGGGTGAGAAAATGCACCACCCCAAGATCAGGGATTTGATCTTTGTTGTGGTTGGAAGGTGTTCAACTGACATGCAGCACTGGAGAGGCATTGCTTACAAAAGAGTAGTATGGTCACAAGTCCTTGAACTGCAATCAATAACTTACCACCAAAAATCCTTTGTTCACCAGTCTCTCTCCAAAGCCAAATGCTAGAAAGCCAAATGTCAAGAATGCCAATCGTGAGAAAGCCAAAATGCTAAAAAAAAAGCCAACGATGCCAAAAGCCAATTCTCAAAGCCAACTAATTCCTAAAAGAGTTCTCCAAAAGCCAACCAGAAGCCAACCCCTTGAATGTTGTTTGCTGGGGTATTTATAGGACCAAGAGCAAGAGAAAAACGTGGTTTGGATGCCACATTTCTTGGGTCCCATAGAGTGCAATTGTGACCATGTTGTGCTATTGTGTAGTGCTACTATGTTGTGACCATACCGCTGAAATTGCATGTGCCAAAATCTAGAAAGCATGCCATGTTTGTTACTAGAGAAAATGCTAATAATGAATGTAAAGTGGAGCTTGTGCTCCAAGACTACGTCTCCCCTACTCTTGTGAGCAGAGTCAAGCGTAGGAATAACTCTGGGGATTAATCAGGGGGGTGCAAGATGAAGCAAACTTGCTAATTTCTTCTGAGAATGATCATTGCCAACAAGTTCTAGAGCTAACTGCAAATGTCTTAATGCTTCAATGCAAGTGTTACACTACTTACGCTGCCTAGTGTGTCAGCGTAGCGTAAATAGCTACACACTATGCTATGCTATGCTGCGTAGCATAGCATAGCGTAATCGTCGATCTAGAAAGAAGTTTTGCCTGAAAGCCAAAGATACCTGTCTGAGGCCTAGCCAAACAAGTAACTGCAACCTTGTCTCTCATGCTGAAAAGTCTTTGGACCTACTGAGTTCATCTTCGGGACATTTTATTATTTTGCATCCTCACTACGCTATGCTACGCTATGCAGTGTAGCACAATGTAGCGGCCAAATAGACATGCATCCTTGTCTGATCTGTAATGTTTTTTCAAGAGACCTGAGGGCTAAGTGGGACAGGCAGTTTTGGAGGCCAAAGTGTTGCCAAGTGCAATCCTCTTGCTGGAACCACTTGGCAAAGGGGCCTTCGTGTTTTTTGTCCTTGCTACGCTGCATAGCGAAGTACAGCGTAGCACCCAATGTTGGCTGAATCCTGACTGATTGTGCAAACATTTTGTCATAGGATGTTTGTCATGTCCTGGTGTGTCAGCAGAGCAAACCTATTTAATAGTTAAAGCATGGGCAAATGATTTTACCTCATTAGAGCTGTCTGAGTAGGAGTGTTGTCAAAGTACATCCCCGCTATACTGTGTTACGCTGTGTAGTGTAGCACTTAGATTAAGATGATTCTTGATAGAATTCGCCACATTCTATTGTGCCATATCACTCATGTTTCAGGGATGAAACATGGCAAATGCTCTGGAGGACTGAATTGTTATCAATTTGCATCTTGGATGTCTGATTGGTCTTCTCAAGACTTGCTAGGCTATGCAGCGTAGTGTAGCATAGTAGGCTTCTTGGTTAGAAAACTTGCCAAACTGTTTAGCTCATCCTAAACACTTTAGGCATCTCCTAGTGTGGTCCCTGGGTAGACTGTTAGCTAGGTCAAATGTCAAGCTAGGTAGGTTGGAGAGTTTAGCAAGCCTATTAGCCCTGGAGATAGAAAACTTGTCAGACTGTACAGTCTACCCCCAGTGCCTACATTGTTCGGATGGTCCATCGTGACACTGCACTTGTGGAAATCCTTGCCTGAATTTCAAGACTATGCTGAAGCATCAGGGTCCTGAAATTTTATGGTGTTTCAACCCTCTCATCTAAATAGCTAGCCTAATTATAGTAAGTATCATGAATTATAACATTATAAATGACAAAGAGTCTACGGAGAAAAGCTATCATTCACTACCTAATCTTACCACAAAATATCCTCTTATTAAAACTATGAAACATATATACCAGGTCATGATTCTTACATCTTAACATGTGACTACATTATCATATTGGGTCCGTCTCTTGATCATCTATTAGTCCACCATTGAAATTTTGTGATTTTCCTCAATTGCTAATTTGGCATTAGAGAAGTTGAACCAATGCCTCAATGAGACCTAATTCCAAGCAAGATGATCTTCTTACCCAAAGCTTGGAAGACAAATAACCATTGCTAGCTTAAATACTACCTCAACATGATAATCATGTTTGTGGATGAGATGTTAGGAGGCATTAAAGTGAATAATGGGATCGATCCTTCCTACTCTAAGTTGGAAAGATATTTCCTCCCAAGTCCATCCAATAGCCATGAGTGACTCATGGTAGTGTTGTGTACATTAGCTTATAGGTTTCATTCTTTTACATTTCCAAGATGGATATACAGAATCTCAGAAGATTTAATCTTGTCTATAAGAGTAAAGTAATGGATGTTTAATGCATGTCATATACATCTACATAGAATAATGACCAAGTATTAACATGGAGCTTAAGAAACTAATGATGTGCACTTATCCTTAGCTAGTAGATGGATTCGTGAACCTTTAGGTCATTCATCCCTCATACCAAGATCAGGCCTATCATGGAGAACATGAACTAAACCAACACACAAAAATCCTGAATATCATCTATGCTTTTGGATCTCCTTCACCTCATTTAGAAACCTAGCAACTATGACATGACATGAGTTCTCCTCTAAAGTCACCTCATGTAATGCCCTTTCAAATATTTCTAGGTAAGAGTGCTTATGATCAGGATCCTTGAACTTGCAAGAATAATAAAATAGACAACTACATCAACCTATGACCCATATCATGAATTGATTCTACAACCTTACAAAATGTTAAGGTGCAAACAAAGTTTACAATCAATATACTTAGAAATTGTGATGTAGATACTTGTAAGTTTGAACAAACTCTAGATGAAGTGGATATCTAGTAGGAGGGTAGTATTAAAATTGAACTATTTGTAGAGGTGATCCCTCTACAAATGGTCTAGCTCCCTCAATTGAATGTCTCAACTTCAATCCATATCATCTATGATGATATTAATGTCATCCAGGTACTAGGTGATGCATCCTAATAACCTTGTAGCATATCCTCTTCAGTGCATGCCAGATGGTAGGAAGAGATAATATTGTCTAGACTAGCACATGAAATTAATCAATGTAGAACATGAGAAAACATTTAGCCCTTGGATAGATCCAAATCTACATGGGATAAAGGAATCGATCATTGATAATAGGAAGATCTTTTATTCTCTAAGGCCTCTTGATCACCATAGGAATCATATTATAGATAAGGAAAAAACATAGAATCCATCACCAAGAGTCTTGGTTGCATATCATGCTTGCAAAACATAATAATTCATAAAACATAGGTTAGTACACATGACAAGGCATAACAACACAAAATAAAACTTAGCATTTAAACTTTAAAACATGCATGGAGTCCTAGAATACCAAGCAATTAAACATACATGTTCCAAACCATATGATGATAAGAAACACTAACTTAGACCCCACTAGTCAAGACATAATTATTTTCCATCTTTTCTACTCATGCCACACTTAAACAAATTTTGGTTTCATCTTCATCTCTCTTAGGTTTAGCCCAATTTTCACTTTGATCAAAATTCATCCTCCCCATATTTCCCATTGAAGTTAAAAAAATTTTGGTTTTGGTTTCTCCCTAAAGCTAGAAAGTATTAGGTTTTGGTTTTCTCCAAAGTTAGAAATTTTTTTATTTTGGTTTCTCCCTAGGAAGATTTTTTATTTTGATTTCTCCTTGGAGTTAGAAAAGTTTTAATTTCAATTTTCTCCAAAGTTAGAAAATTTTTAGGTTTGGTTTCTCCCTAGAGTTAACAAATTTTTGGTTCTATTTTCTCCATAGAGTTAGAAATTTTTTGGTTTGGTTTCTTCCTGGAGTAAGAAAATTTTTAGTTTTGGTTCCTTAAAGACTTGGAAAATTTATAGTTTCAATACCTCCTAATAATTAGAGATTTTTTGTAGCCTCCCTTCTTATCTAACACTTGTGAAAATTTTGATTCTTCCTTTCTACCCCACTCCCTTGGATACTTGGAAATGTTTTCTTTCTTGCTAAAAGGCCTATGACAATGTTTCTTTCTTTCTTTCTTGTCCCACGGAAATTATTCTCTTTTTGGGGTCCGACACCCCCCCATTAGGCAGTAAAAGGCCTATGACAATGTTCGGTGGGACACAGCACGTTGCTTATGATTTTCTATGGTTTATTCATATGACCATGGCATGTTATCATGGACATACAAGTCGGAAATACCCTATCCATTCAAAATTTGGCCGCCGAACATGATTTTTCATGGCAGAGATTTCAAGGCTCTAATTTGTTACCACAGGTTTGTGGGGCACATTGGTAGCAGTGTTTTATGACTTTTGGCTCTATTTAGCGGCATGCTTTAATCTAGTGGTGATTTTCACGGTTCATCTTATGTTTCGAAGCTGCTGGCTGTGGAGAATTCAGTTCATTCTTGTCGATATTTACAGCCCCAGATTTTTTCGTATTAGGGAAAATTTTCTGCATTTTAGATTAGTAAACCCTTAATGATTTGTCTGGTTTCATTATTTAGGCATTTAGCTGGTCTATTTGCTGCAAAAGCAGTCGGTGTCAAAATTTGCGGCATGACATATGGCTCTTGTCAGTGCCCATATGTATGCACTGTTTGAACCACGGGCTTTGTTCATCTATTCTATTTTCTGTTGATACAGGTCAATGTATAGCTGGTTTGGTTTGGGTTTGTGTAGATTCCTTCCCTTTCTATGTCATTCGGTGTTATGGTTGGAAATATAGTAGGAGACGGAATTTCAAATACAAACATAATTAGGGTCAACAGGTTTATTTTCTGCTAGGTTGGAATCCTCCCTGAATGCTTTGTGTGCTCTGTGTTCTGCATTATATTGATGTATTTTTTTGGTAAATTTTAATGTATTTTTAATACAATATACACATTATTCTTGATTATTCCGTAAGCCATATGTTTGAGGCCCTTGAACCAGGCACTAATTTCGTTCTTCTATTTTATGTCTTCATACTATAAAGTATTGTTGCTTGTGTCGACCTGTGCCGTAGATTGGATTCCTTCCCTTTCCTTTTACATTAAAACGTATCTTGCTTTTATTACAAAGTTGATTTATGGTTCTTAACAAGGAGGTTTTATGGTACTCAGAAGCTATTGGTTCGGTTTCAAGCTTACGGACAGAAGCTACAGGATATGGATTGGTATATCTAATTTGAGTTGTTTTTAAATGTGTTGTTAAAATCTGCTATTACTGGTTTTGGCAAAGAGTATCTTCATTTCCCTGCAAGCATTGTATATGCTAAATAGTTATAGATGCTTGTGATTTTCTTCAATCATCCTTTCTGGCAGGTTTATTTTGTCCAATTGGTGGTAGCTAACATGAACAAGGACTTAAAAGGGCCGAGGTTGTTCATTTCTCTTGTGTTCATTTAAATAATTTTGAAAGTTCAATGATTGTTAGACTTTTCTAGCTATAGAACATATATAATGAGTGAACCATTGAACTTAGCTACCCTAGAGATTGTTGTCCAAGCTTATTTCTTTTTGTGCAGGCAAAACTACTATGAACATTTTAGAGAAGCTTATTACCTTTGGAATTGTACCCATTACAATATCAGCTAGTAATGTATTTTTTATAGCTGCTTTTGATATCATTCACTTTTATATATTCAGAAACTGATATATTCATATAAAATATGTTGCTATGATAGTTCTGGATACCTGAAACATGGAACATCAATTGCCAAAACTTTTTGGTAAACATTATTCTCTTTAGTTACAGATTCAAAAGATATCTTTTGGATGAAAATGAGTTTGATTATGACAAATTGTCATTATTAAGAGACATCAGGCTTCAGCAAAGAAGCTTGAGGTATGCTAAGAGAGCAAGAGCTGTTTTAATATTTGGATTGCAGTCAATGTTGTAATATTATTATTTGGATTTTGATGAAACATGGAGTATGTGAATACTTATATGGCAGCAAGTATTTTTCATTGAAACTGGGAAATAGTGAAGGTCTACTATTGATTCATGAAATCATATCCAAAGTTATCGGAATAGCAATAGATTGAGAGTTAACATTATCAAATCAAAATCTTTGCTCCAACAAGAGCAAAAACAATTAATGTAGCTCATCATTTCAACCATTGTATCATCAAGTGGATTTATGTTGCTTGAGAAATGACATTTCCTCAAGTAAAAAACAATGAATTTTTACTAGTAACATGGCATCATGGCTTTGCCCTGCACAACCATCAAAACCAATGAATTTCTCACTTACCTATGCATGGAAAATTTAATAGTGACAAATGCAGTTTTCAAATGAAAATAGACAACCCTAACGTGCAATAGCATTGGGAGCATAGCCAGGTGATGAGTGGCAAGGTACCCCTATGCCCAACCATACAAATCACTAAGGTGTTTACATGCGATTTGGTTGAATCTGTGGACCTATAGTTCTCTAGTGCACTAGTTCCTCTAGGAAGTGAAATGGGCATTGAGAATGTTTGTTGTCTTCCCAACTACACTTGTGAAGTTCAAGGGTATGGTTTAAGTGTGATTGAGGTATATGATTTTTCTCATTTTATGTTTTATAAGTTTAATCATCTACAACAAGAATAAAAGATAAAGTAATTTAAGATGTAATTCATCTACTCCCTAACTAACCTAATACAAGTACCCATTCCACTTTCCTGGACACATCTTGAACACATATAGTGTTGTTGGGTTACCAAACGTTAAGTGTTGCTAGGTTACCAAACATTATATGTATGCTCGAAGTGGTTATGCTTGTGTTTATTAACAACTGGAAATTAATTGCTTAATTGAAATGCATTAAAGTAAAGTGCATTAAAGGAAACATTAATTTATTCTCAGTGTTGCAGAGATTGTCAAAAGAGTTCGTTTTTATTACCATCACACTACTGTGCTTAGGTACATCAGTGTTCGAACAAAGATCTGTACATATGTAGACTTCTGCTATGGAACAAATTGTAAGAGCTTCACTACTTTGATTGAAAAACTATATGAAAATTGATTGGAAATCGTGAGCCCAAGTGCTACATTTATAGGTTGGTGTATACCCCACGATGTTAGATATTTGACATTGCATTGTAGCTCTGACATTGGATACCTGACGTTGAGTACCTGACATTAAAGCATACAAAAAACATGATTTATCATACCCCCATGATTGTACCATCCGAAATCGTCGGTCTCCAGCTGAAAGGAAACAGAGACCGTGAGATCACAGGACACACATAGAAGACCCTACCTTCGCCTGAGGGCGAGCTAGAATAAACGAAGGTAGAGTACCTTGGGTGGTCCGCACGTGGATCAGACAAGGATTTTCCCGAACGTGAACGACGTAACAGGCGTAAAACAGAGCGAAGTGCAATACGTTGGGTTATACGTGAACGGCGTAACACAGAGCGTAAACATCGTAACTAATGCGAATGGAGCGTAAACGTAAAAGAGCGTAAACAGAATATATGCAACGATTAATGCAAACTGTAACAGATTTTAAGAAGAAAATGTAACAATGGCATTTCAAAATGAGAGTACAATGCATTGGTTTAACGCAGTTGTGGATTGACACAAGGCGGACAAAAAGCCCCAGTGGATGCAGGGATGATTGTGGGCTGGTTCACACTGTAGGCATAGCGTAGAGTCTGTATGCTTAGCGTATAGGGTTGTCCAGCGTACAAGGTTTTCTGCTCTGGTTCTCAGCGTCTCTGCTCTTTGGTTTGCTCTAGAATTTTTCAACCGACCTGGATCTCGTGAAAAAATTGGGCTTTTATACAGGTTTTGACGTTAGACTCGGGTTGGAGGACACGTGGCGCGTTGACTGGGTGCAAAAGCGTAAAATTTACAAGTGTACAGTATGTTACATTTGCTGGGCGTATACACTGTATCAGGCGAGCATAGACTCTGGGTGTATACACTGAGCGTATACGTTGTATGTGCTGGGCGTATACGCTGGGTGTATACGCTAATGGTGCTGGGCGTATACGTCGAGCGTATACGCTGATGGTTGCTGCATTGTGCCAAATCTTGCTCTGCAGTGCTGCTTTCATGTCGTTTTTAAGGATTTCATGCTGGGCGTATACATCGGTTGTACCTGCTGGGCGTACATGTGAGGTGTGTACGCTGGGCGTCTACGCTGGGCGTATACGTTGGATGTATACTTGAGCGTATATGCTGAGACCGCATACTTGGTGAAAATTAAGTATCTGATCTCCGAAGTTGCCATGTTTGATAGCAGATGTAGCCGTGGTCGTCTGCGGGTCGCAGTGACCTGCTTCTTGTCGGAAAAGTACTAAGCTCGAAATTTTGTGGTGTTTCAATGACTGAATGAAAACTCGTCCTCAAGTGAAGAATAGGAGGAACAAGTTCCTTACAAAATATTATATAGGTATGAGATTATTGACTGACATACAAACTGACTTAGATGGAATAGACAAACTCTGAGTGCCCAAGTGTATAGAGTTACAATCCTTATAAAATTTGGTGTTTATGATAAGAGAAGTAAACACCCTCGATAAAATTGACATCCAACGCCTCTTGGTAGCTAAAGAGTAAGAGAAGATCCAACGATCATGAACGGTCTACATCGTGTGGTAATGCTGCATTAACCTTGGTGAAGATAGTTTTGCTTCTAGTCCATGCTTCCCACCGCAATCACAATAGACTTATGAATTAGTATGCAATGTGTAACACATAGTTGTCAAATGCCTTTTCTTGTTGGTGGTTACACTCAAATAGGTTGTGATTGTGATAGATTAATTTCTTTAGGAGTGTTAGTGGGAAGGTTGACAAATAGAGTAAAATAGATAAGTGGTCCATTAAATTTGAAAAAGTTCAACACAAGAAAATATTTGAAGAGGGTGTAAGAATTCACAACAATAAAAAGGAAAGTTTATTAAAAAATGTTGTGAAGATGTGCACAACTGGATGTCATTGATGAGGTAAACAAAAGGATTTGATTGTAAAAGTGTCTAAGGATAAAGAACTTAACTAACCCAACCAAAACATATGCAAGTGGGTCCTCCCCAAAGTAGGCACAGGCCTTTTATGCCTTTGCATAACTTTAAACCAAAGAGTTCATGGCTCTGTGGATGATTAATGGTTACGGAAGGTTAAGTACAAAAACCTGAAAGAAACTACCTAAGAATTTTGACACATCAAACTTGGACATCGAACAAGAACATGAAACCAATAGTGAGGTGAAACATGGAAAACATAGATGGAGGAGAGAGAGTGGAATGGAGTTCCTAGTTAAGGTCACATGAAGTCCCTTGTGGATTTTATGGTTAAATGACTTGATAAGGTCCATCATTAGTCCAAACCAAAACCAACCTCATTCAATGACTTCACATCGTCATTCTAAGACTAGTTCATCCCATGCGATAGAAGAGTGCTCTCACAAAACAACCATTGTTTCTTATTAAAAAAAGAAAAGAAAAGTAGGAAACAAGGAAGGGCCTTAGTTAGAGGGGACCTTCAGGGATGGGTAACATGTCTTTCTAGTCCCATAACCAATGCTTGTAACCTGTTTATTTTGTCTAAGGGGTGTGCTTTGAATTCCCATCGGTTTTTTATGAAAATCACACTATGCAAAGACTTATTCAACTTCCTTTATTGGTCGACACAAAATGGTAAGAAATTCATGAAAACACACATGCACCCAGGTAAATAGAAAGGCATAAAGAATACCGAATCCCCTTGAAGTCACACCTTGTTCAAATCTTTAAATCCTTACAAATTCCAAAAACTACCAAAGTCACAAATTTGTTAAAGTTTTGTTAATGAAAAAGGGATTGCATGTTTTCAAAAGAAGGAAAACCATAGAGTTTGTGGATGGGTGGATGTTGTGAACTTACTACTTGTTGCATGAAACAGAAACCATGTCCTAATCATCCGTAACAAAATTCAAAGCCAAAATCTAGACACAAACAATCAAATAACAAAATAGTACATACCACCATCAATCAACGCATTATGACTGTACCTGGCACATATTAATAAAAATTTAAAAAATCATACCAAAATAAAATAAAAGAGAATATAAAAGAAAGTGTAAAATTTTTAAGAAATAGCAAATGTACTAACGATGGTGTAAAAACAAAAATTAGAAAAGATTAATAATAGGAAAACAAGAAGATGTAAAATAAAAAATGTGTAAAAAAAAAAGTTGAAAAATTAAGAAGTCACTTATATGGTTAGCATGGGTGGCCATCTCCCCCACGACTAAGTTAAAAAGAGGAGATTCAAAATATGGAGCATGGTTGTCTATCCGATGAGGTGTTTGTTGTATTAGCTAACTTATGCTCGTGGAAAGGCTTGATTTGTTGGATGTTGACCAACTGTTCTTATCTGGGCTCTCAGGTTTGTAGATCATCATGGCCCCAGAAGGAAAAAGTTCTATAAATGATGTAAGGTCCTTTTTACAACGTTTGAAACTTAGTTTGTTGAGATACGTGTGTGGGGTTCCAGTAGAGAACCTTATCTCCTGATTAAAATTTGACTTTTCTGATTTTAAGGTCATGGCACTTTTTGTTGTAGGCCTTGTGCAACTCATTAGATGATAGGGCCACCAATCGATTTTTGTTTAGTATGTTGAGATTTACTAGTCTTTCTTTTTGTGTTAGACTCAGGTCAAGGTTGAGATCATAGGTTGTTGAAAGTGTATGGAGCTTGAATTGAATAGGAAGTGTTGGTAATTTTCCGTACACAAGATCATAGGGAGAATAACTTATAGAAAGTTTCCATGTTGAGCGATAGGCCTGAAGGACATCGTTGAGTTTTGTGCTCTAGTCTTTCCTATATTTGCTAACAGTTTTTGTTAGAATCTTTGTGATTTCTCTATTGGTAACCTTAGCTTGACCATTAACTTGGAGATGGTAAGGTGTTATGAGTTTATGTTTAACCCCCAAGCATTGCATGAGCTTTTGAAAAGTAGTGCCTATAAAATGAGTTCCATTATTAAAAATTAATGCATGTGGCACACCAAACCTATTTACAACATTTTGTTGTACAAATCGAGCAGTAGTAGAAGATGTACAGTTGATGACGGTTGCTGCTTCTACCCATTTTGTACAATAGTCAACAATGACTATGATGTATGCCTTTCCATTTGATATGGACGTGATGGGACCCATGAAATCAAAGCCCCAAATGTTGAAGGGTTCTAGTGATTGAATTCATTGATGACGTTCTTCCATTCGAATAGTCATTTCACCATCTTGTTAGCATTGTTTACAAGACAGGACGTAAGGGTGAGCATCCCTGAAGATTGTTAGCCAATACTACCCTACCATCAGGATTTTAATGGCTGTGCATCTCTTAACATAGTGTCCTCCGCAAGGACCTTTATTAGCATCTTGGAGAATGTGCAGTTGATCAGCATTAGAGACACACCAATGAACTAGGCCATGGATGCATACCTTGTAGATGTGTTCGTTGATCTCCATGAAGTGTTTTACCTAATGAAAAAACTACTATTTTTTTCAGTGGTCCAACCCTTGTGGCATCTCTTGGATGAGAAGATAGGTGAGAATGCCGTCATACCATTTAGGCTCATTGGGCAATTGTTCAGTTATAGCCTCAACAAAGAGGAGTCCATCAGAAAACATATTAGATAGTGGATTTTCTTCCTTTTTATTGTTCCATCACAACTAAGACAAGTGAGCAACGGCCACATTCTTAGTGCCTTTTCGATCTACCATCGTAAGATCGAATTCTAGCAAGATCATCAGCCATTGTATGACATGGGGGCTCACTATTGGCTTGTTCATTAGGAAGTGAATGGCATTGTGGTCCATATGCACAAACACCTTGTATCCATGCACATAATGCTTGAACTTCTCTAAAGCAAACATCATTGCCATTAATTCTTTTTCTGTAGTGATGTAGTTTAGTTGTGCACCCACAATGCTTCGGCTAGCGCAGTGGATGTAGTATGGATGTTGCATGTTGTCCATCTACATAAGCACAGCTCCCAATGCATAATTTGATGCATTTGTCATGACATGAAATGGCCTGGACTAGTCAAGTGCTTGTAGGATTGGAGTTTCTATAAGTTTCTCTTTCAACTGTTGGAATGCTTTTTCACATTCTGCAGTCTAGACAAATAGAGCATCTTTCTTTGTTAGCTCCACCAATGGCTTTGCAATCTTAGAGAAATTCTCTATGAATCATTGGTAGTATCCAGTATGTCCAAGGAATGATCAAATATCTTTGAAAATTTTTGCTTGGTTGGTTATTCCTTTGATGATCCTTATTTTCTCAAGGTCTACATCAATTCCTACTTATGATATTTTGTGTCCCAATACAATGCCTTCCTGGATCATTATGTGACTTTTTTGTTAATTGAGCCATAAATTGGTTTCAACACATTGTTTTAGCACTTGCTCAAGGTGGTCCAGGGATTGCTCAAATGTAGCTCCATAAGTGGAGAAGTCATCTATGAAGACTTCCATACCACTTTCGATTTGTTGTTGAAAAATGCTCAAAACCAGGTGTTGGAATGTAGCAGGAGCATTGCATAGACCAAATGGCATCTTACGATATGTAAAAGTCCCCCAAGGGCTCATGAATGTTATCTTCGCTTGGTCTTCTAGTGCAATTTGAATTTGGTTATAGCCACTATAACCATCTAGAAAACTATAGTAGTAATGCCTAGATATTGTGTCTAGCACCTAATCAGAAAATGGTAATGGAAAATGGTCCTTGAATGTTTCCATATTCAACAACCGAAAATTAGTGTAAACTCACCACTTGCCTTCTTTCTTTGATACAATTACGAGTGGACTAACCTACTCACTATTTGTAATCGGATAAATGAACCCTGCCTTGAGGAGTTGTTTGATTTCCTCTTTGACAACTTGCTTTAGTTTGGGGTTCAATCGCTTCTGTGGCTCTCTTTGGCTTCATGGCTAGATCAGTGTAGATATGATGCTGGCATATCCTAGGATCAATCCCTGTGAGTTTGGGATATGACTAAGCAAAAGTTGCTAACCACTTTTCAACTACATTTAACAACATCTTTTTCTACTATGAAGCAAGACTTGCATTGATTATGATCAACTTCCCATTTTTTAAAAACACATATTCCATTTTAGCTAGTAGCGTTTTTAGTTCAAGGGGCTCTTGCTTGAAACTTTCAGGAATTTCCAACTCTCCCCAATAAGTATCATCATTTGCATCATCAAAGAGTTGGTGATGAACTTGCTCTAATTCATCCATGCCTACGACATATGTGCATGTTAGGCTCTCAGTCACTTCCATGCAAAGTATGCTGCTCTCAGAATCAGCGGTCAACCACTAGGTGCCCTCCTATTTTGTGGTTGTTGCATACAAACACCTTTGAATTTTTGCTTCTAGTGCACACTACTTGCATGTAGAGGTAGATGCTTGTTTTATGGCTCAGATTTTTTGCACACAATTGCACCCTATATTGCTATACATGATGCATGGAACTTGCTTCTTCTCAATCTTTTCAAATGCATTTTCTTAGGATAGTTCCAAGGAAAGATCTTTGATGCCCATTCTTATATCAATGGTGCTAAGCCATGCCCTTTTCATGATGACTGAAAAATCCCCTTTGCAATTCTCTACCTTGATTACTAGGACATTAGCAAGATAAGATCACCCACATACAATGGTCACAATGTCTTCCACTAGTCCCAATGGAACAATGATGGACTAGTCTACTAATTTTAATCTAATATTGCTCTGCTTGAGAGGAGGGAAGTTCCATGCAGTGTACATCTTATGACAAATTAAATTGACACTAGAACCTGAGTCAAGAAGAGCTTTACATTGTTCATTCCTAGTAATCTACAAATAAATGAGAGGACTTCCAAGATCGGCTAATTTCCTGGGAAGGTTTCCAGCATGGATCCAATCAAATATAGTGTGAGTAAGCATTACAGTATGGATCCTAGGTAGATTTTGGTTTGAAGGGAACTCAAAGGAATTTGATACAAAGGAAGATGGAGGAATAGGGTTGTCAACCATGAGTGTATTTGAGCATTGAGGTGGACTACGAGGGTGAAAGAAAGGTCTTTTATTTTATCGAGTAGTCAACTCACTCTGTTGATGATCCAGTTGTAGATTAACAACCCTAGTAGCGTTGTGTTGTTGTAGTTGAGCTAGTAGTTCACCCTGCATAGATGGAGTAGGTGGCAGCTATGCAACTGGAGGAGGAACATGTGCAGGGATAGGAGGGGGATAAGGATAAAAGGTGGCATCCCTTCTTTCATGTAGAGAATGAGTTCAATAATAAGTAGAAGAGTGGTAGTGAGATTGGAAAGTAGAAACGTGATTGGAGGAGTCACGTGGAGACAGAGGTTGCTAAACATAGTACCCATATGGATCAGGTTGCCTATAAGGGTAGTGCAACCTTGGTGGTGCTAGTGCTCATGATTGTGGTTGCTGCCATTATTGATACTATTCATATGATTGCAGTGGAGTTCCGCTTGGATAATATTGCTATTGCTGGTGAAATTGCCAAAAATTACCTTGAAGATAAGATAATCTTTTGGATGTTTGCCTTTGTGTTAGTCATGGATTCAAAGCATACATCCTAGAATTTTGCAAATGTGACACTATGAGGCAACATCCCTTAGGATGTACATACTAGCAGATGTCACCTCCACCATCATCATCTGATTCGCTTTCTACAATTTCTTCTATTGTTGCAATCTTTCCCTTACCTTATTAATAAACACATTCAACTTCTTTGCACCTTCTACACTCATGATCACTACCTTGTTCTTTAGACTCTTTAGTAATTTTTAAGATATCTTGAAATTTGTTATCTATGGAGTCCCATAACTAATCAACCTTGGCTGTAATTTTAGATTGAAATTTTTGGAGTGACAAGGTTTTCTTATTTACCACCTCATCAGGTGTGGATTCTTCCTCACTATCATAGAATTGAACCTCTTTCTTTCAAATGCGGTTATACTCTTCTGTGCTTTCTCTTTTTCTTAATTCATCTTCTTGTTTAGCTACTTTCTTGATTAGTCTTTGTATCTAATAAGCACTTAATTCTGATAGTTTTCCTTGGGCATAAACACCAAGGGTTCTCCTCAAAGCTCATTTACAATGTGGCGAAGTTGATTCAGTTGAGAGTAACCATGGCTAGGACATTTGTGCATTAAAGAATAGTATCAGCCAATGGTGGCATCCAAGGGTTCATGGGCTCTTTGTTTCCATCCTTGGATTTGCCTTCTCAAGTTGGACACTCTAGAGTATGTTTGATATTTATCATTAAACATTTTAAGCATGATACTCCATCATCTAATAAATTCCAACTCCAAGGACTGATACCAGTTCTCTGCTTCTTTGATGAGTGTCCTTGGAAACAACTTAAGTTTTTTCCTCTCATTCTCTATGTTCTGCAAGGCACATGCATCTTGAAAAACTTGGAGATGGTTTTGCGGATTAGAGTTATATCCTCCTTCAAACCAAGGAATATTGTTCATGTCTAGCCTTTTGATCTAATTATCCTTCACATGCCTTGTTGGAATTTGTACCGCCTTTGCAATATTAAGCATACTTCGGGTAGCAAGCAAAGGCTCATCGAGGCCATGATCATGGTGCCTACGATGCCCTCTACTGCCCCTTCGTTCATGGCAATGTGCCTCTCTTGACTCTCCACATCCTTAATCTTGCCTTTTCCGATAGTCCCTTTGATCATTTTGATCACCTCCATCATGGTCTCGCCTCCTATAGTTGCAATTAGAGCCAAAAGAAGAAGAAGATGACAACGAAGGTGAAGAGGAAAGAGGACTAGCACAATCACGGTGCCTACTATCATCTCTTTGGTGATTGTAACCATGATCATGACCTTGAATTGCCCATTCAGATCCTTCTTTGTCATTGGATCCACTCTTACCATAATCAAGATTGTGTATTGTGGACTACAAGTTCTAGTTTTGACCTCCTTCATCGAAGTCAAAGAGAGAAATTTCACTAAATGGAAAACCCCCAGAGAAGGGTTCCCCACCATCCTTTTGGTATAGTAGGAATGGGGAATCATTAAATCCTTTACCCATCACAAATTCATGGCATTATTCTAGCTATTGATCCCATAGATGTTGTGCCTTAGTGGGATGATAATCCCTAGCATCAATATCCTGCACAACATACTCAGCATGATGTTCTTAGAGACATCATCATATAAAAATTTGGTGAAGCATTGTAGGAATGAATCAATTAGGCGATAACACAATGTTGCCCTTCATGTCATGCCATTGCAGTTGTTCATCCTGATATAGGATAAAGGTGAAATTGGGTACATACTCATCAGGATGAGTATATACCACTTGATATTCACCGGTTGATGAGCTCCATCAGACTTGGGCAAAGAAGCACTCCTGTGAGAAGAAGACATTTTCAATTAGATGATAAAAATACAATGTGCTTTTAAATTTTGTTGTAGTAATTGTAAAATATGATATGACTCTAAGGTTCATTTCAATGATTTTAAATGATTTCCACTAAGTCCTAGATAGCACACAAAACAACCAAAAGATCCCTGGCAATGATGCCAATGATGAGTGGCAAGGTACCCCTACACCCAACTATATGAATTACTAAGGTGTTTACGTGCGATCTAGTTGAATTTCGTGAACCTATAGTTCTTCAGTGCGCTAGTTCCTCTAGGAAGTGAAATGGGCATTGGGAACGTTCATTGTCTTCCCAACTACACTTGTGAAGCTCAAGGGTATGGTTTAACTATTGATGAGTGGCGAGATGCCCTTACACTCAACCATACGAATACGAGCGTTCTCATGCACGATCCGGTCGAACTCCATAGACGGACTAGTTGTGGTACCTAGATCGTTAACCTTAGGTTGCAGTTCGCTGTCTTCCCACCTAGACTAGTATTAGCTTTGTCACATATAGTTTAGTCCAGAGTAAGGTCTATGATGTGTTCCTAATCTAATGCTACTCCTGAGGACAATGGAAAGTAATATTAACTAAGCTAAGCTAGGAGAGAAAGGGTAAGAGAATCTAATCTAGCCTAAGTGTGATGAGCATATGTTCCTTGATCATCCGTACACATCTTGGACTTCATGCATGACTACCACTGGGATTACCAAGCACAGATCCTAGGTACGCCACTAGGTTACCAAGTAGTCACACTTAAATGCTCGTAATCAAGTTGTACTCATTCTGCATTATTAGGAGATAAGGGTGAGAGGAAAGCAATAAATAACAATTAATTAAATAAATAACAAAGTGAATGCTGCAATGATGAAGTAATCTCGATCTTTATTTCCGGTCATGTGCGTGTCCAAGTACATCACACTCGAATAAAGGATGTCGTACAATTACATTCACCACACTGTGGGTAGACACGGGAAAATAATCTATCTCTGGAGGGATCAAACTGCTAGAGCTTCACTACTCCTATTCTATGTTATGAAACAAGGGAGAGCTGCTTCTTATTTATAGACATTGCGGCGAACTGCGATATTGCAAGGGACGACGCGATATTGTGGCCTATGCGATATCGCGTCCCATCAACTGTGATTGAGGCATATGATTTTTCTCATTTTATGTTTTATAATTTAATCACCTACAACAAGAATGAAAGGTAAAGTAATTTAAGATCTAATTCATTTACTGCCTAGCTAACCTAATGCAAGTACCTATCCCACTTTCCTGGACACATCCTAAACACATATAGTGTTGCTAGGCCACCAAACGTTAAGCGTTCCTAGGTTATCAAGCACTATATGTATGCTTGAAGTGGTCGTGCTTGTGTTCATTAACAACTGGAAATTAATTGCTTAATTGAAATTCATTAAAGTAAAGTGCATGAAAGTAAAGTACATTAAAGAAAACATTAATCTATTCTCAGTGTTGCAAGGATTGTCAAAAGAGTTCATTTTTATTCCTATCACACTACTGCGCTCAAGTACATTAGTGTTTGAACAAAGATCTGTACACACTTAGACTCTTGTTGCAGCCACTCAGAAAATATTTTAACTCTAGAGAAAAAAAACTGCAAGAGCTTCACTACTCTGACTAAAAAACTATATGCAAACTGACTGGAAATCGTGAGCCTAAGTGCTATATTTATAGGTTGGCGTATACCTTGTGATATCGAATATTCGACATTACATCCTGGCTCTGACATCAGATACCCGACGTCGAGGCTTCAACGTCGAGTACTTGACATTGGAGCATGCAAAAAATGTGATTCATCACTAGGGTAAAGCTAGAAAACACAGAAATATGATTCAATGCTTAATGACGGTTCAATCTAGCCCAGACAGGGCCAATTGCAAATCCTTAAAAATGATTTGAAATAACCAAACAAGCAAAATAGGTAGTTCCAATCCCAATGTCAATGACAATGATAGAGATGGTGTCGATGCAGGAGATCATGATGGCTAGAGAGATGCAGCTTCTTCCAACAGCAATGGAGCTGGGAGCACTGGTAGTTGTAGGATAGAGACAAGCCAATAGGTGGAGGTTGAGACATTTCCAAACAACTCTACAATTTCCAAAACATGTAGCAACATTCTAGGGATGTTGAATGAGGCTACAATCTCAACACATGCCTCCTCATCACTGTGACACCACTCCTGCACTAGATACATGTTGCCTCATGCCTCGAACTACACTAGAAAAATCATGTTTCATATTGCAAGCTTGGATAAAGCATTATTAAAAACATTACGTATATTATGGTGGCCATAAGTTATAGTATAATATTGAAAAGGTAATACATGTACTTGTGGCAATTGTTATGATTTAGAAAAACCTCAAATTTATAGAGCTTTATTTAATCTAAGCTAATTTTCACATAAAGGTTGTATAAAAGCCTAACTAAATTTCCTAAATGTTTACATATGAAAGGACACTTGCCAATTATGATGTGTACATCTTCAATTTTTTGTAACTTCCTATGGTGACTTTTATGATATTTGTTACCAAGGAAACACTTGGCAAACATAGCTCAAATTTCTCATAATCCCCATGGAAGCTTTAGCTCCCAAGGTAGTTATAAATTTATATTCCTAAGATATTTGTAAAACCCTTAACTTATGATTATTGTAACTACCTTAAGGTCACTATAAAAGGACCTTCAAAGGTAGACATAGAGATAGAGGAAGATATAAGAGGATTTGGTAAAAGAAAATTCAAGATTATTTGTAAGATGGTTTCCTAAAGACATTAATTTGGCTAGTTTGTTTTAATCCTATGAGTTTATTCCTTTCAACTTTGTTTTAGTTGCTTAGCTAATGGTTTAGATAGTATCATGCTTGACATTTAATTTTGAGATTTGTCCTAGGTTGCTTTATAGCTCTATTTTTGTGTAATATTAGACTCCTATTAAGATTTGTCATAGAAGAGCTTATATTGTTAAAAAGTCTCAAGAGCAATTTAATAGTAATGTCTTAATGAAATTACCTATTTTGAGCATAGAGAATCTAGAAAAATATACTAAGTGGTTATATGTTTTATCTTCATTATTCTTGTAGGTAAACAACAAAAATTGGTGGCCTAGCCAATAGTAGCGAAGGCTGACCAGAAGTGCCTAAAGAAGGAGGTATTACAACGACATGAGAATGAGGGGCTATCCAATGCCACATTGGATGCCTTTAATCCCATATCTGGTAATTCATAGCTAGGTGATCATCTCATTATTACCTTAGCTAATGTTCCAGGAACTTATGATTTTTCGTTTGTTGTGTTGCATTTTATAGTGTTATGTTGGGACTTGGTTTTAATTGTAAGTTGATTGTCATGCCTGTTGTAGCTTTTGAACCTCAACCTGATTCTTTAACCTTCATGTTTCACATAAAACCATGGGTGGAGGTTCCAGGCAAGACAAAGTTCATGCGAGGGATGACAAAGGACATGATTAATCAGTTGCAACAAATTTCTCCCAATGTTGATAAGAAACTTAGTTTCTTTTTCCTTTAATTGTTTTAATTGGTTATGTGTTTTTGCCTTATATGGGTTTTATGGTTATATGGTCTCAATTGTTTTAAGTGGCTTTGTGGTCATTTTGTTATTTGTTGTTTACTGGTTTTTATGTGTTTATCTTTGTTGTATTGCTTATAGTGTCAAAGGTTGGATGGGATTCCAATTGTGCCAATGAAATTGATGAACTTTCTAGCCTACCACCTAAAGTGGAAAATGTTCTACAAAGGTTCTATGAAAGTGCCATTGAATGTGCACTCTCATGTGCTAGAACCTTGTGGAATGTCAATGTTCCAATGAGAATGAGTTATGGTGTTGGAAAGGGAAAACAAGAAATAGGTTTAGAAGATTAGAGATCTTAAGGATTATAAGGAGTTTGTGGAAGCCCAAGTGGCTAATAAGGACTTCCTATGAATCGAAGAGATTGAATGGGCATGGTATTGGAACATCATCCATGGCAAGGTTGTCTTGCTAGGGACCTTCGAGAGTAGAAATTGCAAATGGACCCATTGGCTTGTAAGGCTAAGGAGTGGAGCGACTATTGTGTTTGGTTCCTTGAGTGAGGCTAGGCATAAAAGGACCATAAAAAGAAGTATAAGGCTAAATGAGAGAGCTACCTCAAGTGGCTACAGGAGGAATCAATTGAGAGGTGCAAGTTGGAGCTATTTGTGAGGGGAATCAACGTTGGAGATGTCTTCAAGTTGTTTAAAGGCTCTTTGGTGGTAGTTGATTCCCCAACTCCTTAGGTCATTACCACTTCCAAAGAGGTGAATATTGCTAAATTTTCACGGGAGCCACCCACATGGATTGACATCAATGAGAGCAACATCTTGACTAGTGTTAATCTTGGGGAAGTGGATTGGACCTACATGACCAAAGACTAAATTCTCCATCGTCTAGAGGTTGGCCTTTGGAGCTTTCCTATAGAGGATATTGCTCTGGAACCTTCCTAGGTTTTTTTTTATTTATTGATTAATTTTTTATATTTTAGTTTAGTTTGATTTCTAGTTTAGTTATGTTGATTATCAATGAGACCTTTGTTGTTACGATTGATGCAGACTAGGTGATGGTAGTGGCCCTAGTGGTGATCACGTTGGAGATGCTCCATCTCCCCCTCTAGTTACATCCTAGTTCCATCTATTTGATCATGTCTTTGGTTTATTCATGTTGTTGATAATGTTGTGGCTACTTCTAGCTATTCATTCATGAGACAATTATTATTATTTTTTGTCATTGCTACATAGTGTAGCTACAACTATTGGACGCCTATTTATTGTTTATGTCATTGTTGATTAAACTCTTGTCACACTGTGACTATGGTTGTTCATTATGAAAGTTTTGGCTATCATATTTAGTTATTATTATGATTATTATTATTATTAAAATTTTAATTTAGTTTATACGTTTTAGCATTTTTAGTTTTATGCATCTTATGTGTTTCATGTTTTGCTCATGTTATGAGGTTATGTTAGGCTACATTGATTGAATCATGTGGTCATAAGGCGATATTTGGTAGAGTAAAAAAAATACAAATTAACTAGGCCACAATGTAAACTAAGGTGTTAACCTAGATGAAACATAAATAGGTCATAAAGGTGTTGCTAGTTTTAGGCCATGGTGGGCCATCATTTTGGCAATTTTAGGCCTTAGCATGCCTATGCATTGAAAGAAAATTTTTTTATAAGTTTTATGTTTTATGTTTTATGATTTTTATAGATTTTTAGAGTTTTAAAATTTTTATGATATTTTTAAGTTTTACGTTTTAAAATAGACAAGGCATAAAAATGTAACATGTAAATAAAAGAAAATTATAGGTTACGTGCTAAATAAGGTAAAATAAAGTAATGCAAAAGTGGCATGTGTAAACAAAGGTTAAATTAGGCTAAAAAACAATAGAGAAGGCCACATGATTATCGTCATAGGACAAGTGAATAGGAAGCCTATGTTCAATTGTGCAAGTGTTTCCTAATCTTCAAAAGAGTAGGAAAAGTGTAGGGTCTACGTTGCATGATCTTGTATTCACCATTTCCCTCACTAACCACGTTGAAGGGGAGCTTGTCCCATGATGCATCCATGGTTCCATTGTTGTCGATTTTGGCCTCTTCCACTTTGTTGGGCCTTTGGACTTCATCATTGACAATAGAAGTTTCTTTTTGAAACTCCACTTTAGACCCTTATTCTATGTCAACATTGTTGACTACCAAAGAAATGGAACTATCATCATGGATAATTATTTCACCTTCCTCACAAGGTAGGTGAATGTCTTTGTGGATAGGTGAGGAAGTAGCTTGTAATTGAGCTAGTCAAGGCCTTCCCAAGATGAGATTGAATCATGGTGTGTCTTCCACCACCAAGAAATTGGTTGTTATGGGGAATTGTTGCCCCGCCATGAAGTCCAAAGAAATGGAGCTTTTTATTGCAACCCGAGATTCATAAAGGACTCGAAAACAGAAGTCGAGGTATGTTGCATGTGTTCCACTATGCCCAAATGTTCAACCATGGTATAGGGTGTAATGTTAGTGGCCACCCCATCATCCACATGCACCCTATGTATCTTGTATTGCTTCACTCATTGTTATCCTTCATTGTCTCATCATCCTGGGGGTTGGTCTTGACCTCACTATCATGGAACACTAGTGCCATTGATTTTGTTTCTTTCCTTGGTAAAGGTGGTACCATCATTGCATGAATGGACTCTTCACTAGTAAGCCAACATTTTTGCTAGTACTTTACAATGAGCAGCAGAGGTCATTACTAGGTCGTATAGGCTAAGGGAAGTGTTCTTCTATTTCAAAGATTTTTTAACCTATTTCATTGAATTGAGGAAGTCTTTGTTATTGAAGTTTCAACTAGTATTTTTTTAAAGTAAACCATAAGTTGTGATTAGGTCAGGACAAGATTGTTATATCATGATTTTATCGTGTGTAAGTCTATCTTGTTGTTGAAGCTCAATTCAACATGTCTTAGTGTCTTTAGGCAGTGCTCAATAAGTCTAGATCATGTTGGATTTTTGGATTTGATCTTAGAGTTAATTGTTGATTCTTATTAAACCTTTTGGTTATTTAGACTCATTGGTCTATTGGTTGTATCCCTCCATCATCAATTTTTAGTTTTATTTGTCTGAATTCTTTAATATTTGTTGTTTGTTAGAAGCTAGCATTGAGTTGTATGGTCAGTTGCAAATGGAATCTCTAGAGATATTTGATATTTGACCCATACTGGGATGCATCAATGTGGCTCTCATTATAGGTTACATCTTGCAGGAGAGGGTGATTCATGGCTTATTGGTCCCTTTATTCAGTGCCTCTAGAACATTATAGGTGAATCCTAGGTGGTACCTCTAGCACTGATACTTTGATTTAACCCTAATAAATAAATCCATGCTCTTGGTATTTTGGCATTTGGTTTGAAAATTAAGTTTGGAAAGTACTCATGATAACAATTCATACATTTGAAACGAATTGTAGTGTATGCTAGGCTCATTTATAGATTGATGGGTTGGAGTGGACTATTTTATTAAGTTAAATTCTCGATTGATATTCATATTAATGTATGATGTGTGATCTATGATGTTTGAATTATTTATGGTTTACTTACATATGTTGCAGGCTAGCATGCCTTCACCTAGCCACCATAAGGCTTACTTTCAAATCAACCAAAGGAGGTTTTAAGATTTCTTACTTAGTTTATATTGATTCCTTCTTTTATTTTTACAATATCAGGGCTAGGTAGAGCAAGGAGATCTCTTAGTGTTTGCTATTGATTTTTAGATTTTATGTATGTTTATTTTTCAACTTTAGACTATTGTATCTTTTCAATATTATCATATTTTATGAACATGTATTAGTATATTTCTCTATCATGTATTATGTATTTGGATTTTGGATATTAGTATGTATTGTTGAACATATTTGATACTACTAGTTATTTATGGTTATGCATTATTTTTAGATTCATATATTATATTGTCTATTTTCAAACTAATTGTAGGTTTTAATTTTCCAATATAATTATATTTTTGAATTATCTAGTAATTTCGTGTATCTTGCACTATTAATATCTTTTTGTTCCTTTTGGTCATGGTAACATTGTAACTTTCCTTTCACTTCTCTATCACTACATTAGTTCGTTTAAACTTCTAGTTACCTCTTGTCATAACCATTCATTCATTAAGGGTTCTATACTCAATGCAATACTCTCTGATCTAAGGCTAAGAAAGAGGATGTTACAAAGAATATCACCATGTACAAGTAGTAGATACAAGAATTAGAGCTTGAATGCAATATGTTCACTATCTAAAAATCCATGGGTTGGTGATAAGAATTTTCTATTCACTCTTCAAATTTCTTGCATGAAAGGGAAGGTGTTGATGAAGCAACCAAGGTTGAAAGAACTACCACAACTAGGAATAACATGAAAAATCATCATCAATGAATTTTTTAAGACTTCTATAATTTTGTAAACTTTGATATTTGTCCAATTTTTTTTATCATTTTGCAATACATCCACTTGAATATATTTTATAATGCGGCACTCAAGTTTTTGTAATATCAATTAATCCTATCCAAACCACCTCATAATTTTTTGTAAGTAAACTTTTTTCATTTTGTACAACTCGATAACAAGCTTTTAGTCTATTGTAGAGGTATGATAAATAATCAAAGTGTGATTTCAAAAGGGTTTAGTCAACATTGATGCATCTACTAAGCCTCTACTATGTCAATGAATCTTTGTTGATGTAGTCACAAAAAAAATGCTTATAAATATGGTTCATCCACTATGTTTATGCACCATTTTGTCACTAGTATAGCTAAACTCTTGTAGTTTATTTTTGTAGTCTAGTAATAGTCAGCAAGTGCCCACAACATGAATTTGAGTTGATCGTATGGTGTCTTGTTTGAGTGGCATTATACCTAGACACAATCCATGACTGATGAGCAATGAGGTACCCCTACGCTCAACCATACGAATACGAGAGTTTCACGCATGATCCAGTCGAATTCCAAGAACTAAGTGCCTATGCGCCTCGTGGAATGATAACAAGTTGATTAATCATTGTCTTCCCAAACTTACTTGTATGTCATGGTTGTATGGTTAAGTAAGCTTGAGGTATATGATTTTTATGGTTTTTATGTGTTTTCTATCCTACACTAATAAGGAGGGGAGAGAAAAGTAACTAAGTAACTAATCTAAATTAACTATTCATTAACTAAGTTCTAAGTACTCCTAACACCAATATCCGTTCCCACTTTCCATACACATCCTGAATTAGTGCAACGCTGCTAGGATTACCAAACGCTAATCGTTAATGGGTTACCAAGTGCTACACGCATGCTTAAAGTAGTTGTACTAAGTGTAATTAACTAAGAGAGTTGTAGGATGAGAGAAATAATTAATTAACTATGAAAGCATTAAATAATAATTAACACTAATTAATCTATTCTGTATGCTACAAGGTTTATCATAAAGTTCATCTTTATTTTCGTACACACAAAGTGTGCTCAGGTACACAATGCTCGAATAAAGATCCGTTCACTCTTTGACTCCTACTATGGGCACGCAGAAATAATTCCAACTCTGGAGGGAGAAAATGGCAAGATTTTGGCTAAGGAACTAATTCTTAACTGTGGAAACCAAAGGTGTCGCCTCTTATTTATAAATAATTAGACAGGCCGTGATATCGAGTATCCGATATCGCATGGTCAATCTGATATCGCGGACGCGATATCATGGACACAATATCACGTACGCGATATCATGGTTCATCATACCCCCATGAATGAATGAAAACTTGTCCTCGAGTTCCTTACAAAATATTGGGAAGGTATGGGATTATTGACTGAATGACTATTGACGATGGAACGGGATGACTGACTCAACATGCCCAGTGAATGGATCAACAATACAATACATGATAGCATTAGTGTTTATGACCACAAAAGTGAACACTATGCATAAATGAAATCCAGCCTTATTGGCAGCTAAAAGAGAAGAAGGAGAGAGAGAGAAAATAATCAGACGTGTTGCTGCCAATGCCAATATTGCACCTATCGTTGTTCATCCGTAGCCATGCCACCAATCTTGCTCCTTTCGTGAATGTTTCAGTTCTGGTCCATCTTGAGTGCATCCTCCAGGCCCAGTCCATTGTTGTATGATCACCATCTACACACACAACACAGTCACAAATTAGCGAGGGTAGATAAACCACAATGTAGTTGATACCTTGCTTCAACGTGAAGTACATTGGCTGAGTTGTAGTTATGGCAGATACTGGTTCTGGAATTTTAACACTGGTGACTACCTAAGGTGTAGGGGTTAGGAAAATTTGAAAAATTTTGTGCCCAGGCCCCCATGACGAAGAGCAAACCTTCGGTAGTGATAGGATGGGAAAAAAAGAAGGAATAAGAAAGATGGAGAAAAAGGAACAACGACAATGCCAAGAAAATGGATGTCATGGATGGGGATGAAACAAAAAAAATGGTGATTGTAGGAAATGTTTAAGGGAAAGAAGTTAATAGTGTACCCAAAAAGGAATGCCAGTGGGTCCTCCCCAAAGCAGGCTTATGCCCTTGATGCCCTGATAGACCCGCAAACCAAAGAGTCCGTAGGCTCTAGGAATGTCATTGGGAAGCAAGAGTTAAAAGCTTACCCACAAGAAATTACCAAGGAAGAACAATGCGTGAACCAAGATACAAACTAATGATAAAATTGGCAATGAGGTGAGAAATGGAAAAGAAAGGTGGAGAAGAAAGGATGAAATGGAAACCCAAAAACAAGGTTGTGTAAAGTCCCTTGTATATTTCATGGTTAATGTGATCGAGTAGAACTCATTCCAAATCCAGACTCAAACCAATCCACATTCAGTGACCTCGCATCAATACAATTGACCAACCCATCCACTTAGAGTAATAAGAATGCCTCTACAAAAAGTCACCACCATTCCAAGGAGAGCGAGATGGAGAACTAGGAAGCGAGAAGGGGCCTTAGTTAGAGGGAACCTTCAGGCATGGGTAACATGTCTTTCCAGTGCCATAATCAGTGTATGTAGCTCAAGATCATTATTGTGTCTAAGGGGTGTGCTTTGAATTCTCACTATTTTTATTTTTTTTTGCATGAGAACCACACCATGCAAAGACTTTTTATTTTTATTTTTTGAACTCAGCTTCTGGTGATTTGAAGAATGGTCAGAATGGCAGAAAACCCAAAGAAAAAGCATCCAAGCACTCAAGAGAATAGCTAGTACAAATGCATAGAATCCCTTTGAAGCCACACCCTTTTCATCCTTTGAGTCTTTCCTTAGTCTGAGAAATATCCAATCACCAATTCGTTAACAGTTTTATTAAAGAAAGGGACTATACAGCTCCAAGCCAAGGGAGACCATAGGATTTTATGGATGTATGAACGACGTGGACTCATTTCCTGTTAATCAAAAGAACCATACCTTAATATTGTCATCATACTTCAAAGGTAAAATCTAAACATTAGCAATCGATATGATATTATTCATACCACCATCATGAACACTTATTAGGTGATGAACAAAATAAAGTAATCACACAAAGAAATGGTAAAAATATGAACAATGGTATAAAAAAAACAAGAAAGATTAAAGAAATGTGAAAAACAAAAAATATGTAAAACAAAAATATGTAAAAAAAAACTTAGAAAGAACTAAGGGCCTTCAATGGTTAGCTGAGGTGGCCATCTTCCCCATGACTAAGTTGGAAGGAGGAGATTCGAAATAATGAGCAAGGTTGCCCACTTACAGAGGTAGCATATGTCCTAGCTGACCTAAACTCACGGAAAGGTTTTGTTTGTTGCACATTAATTAATAGTCTCTTTTCTGGGCTCTCAATTTTATATATGGTCATGGCCCCTGAAGGAAAAGTTGCATAAATAATGTAAGGTCCTTCCCACAGTGTTTGAAATTTGGTCTATTGTGACACATGTGTGGGGTTCTAGTAGAGGACCTTATCTCCTATTTGGTACTTAACTCTCCTAATTTTCAGGTCATGACGGTGTTTATTAAATGCCTTGTGCAACTCATTAGATGATAGGGCAGCTAGTTGGTTCTCATCTAGCAAGTTAAGAGTCATTAACCTTTGTTTTTGTGCTAGATCGAGGTCAATGTTGAGGTCACATGCTGTGGTTAGTGCACGGAGCTCAGTTTGGATAGGGAGTGTTGGAAGTTTTCCATACATTAACTCGTAGGGAGAGTAGCCTATAGGGAATTTCCATGTGGAGCGGTATGCCTAAAGAGCATCATTTAGTTTAGTGCTCCAATCTCGCCTATATTTTCTAATAGTTCTAGTCAGTATCTTGGTAATCTCCCTATTGGTGACCTCGGCTTGACCGTTTGCTTGGGGGTGGTATGGTGTAGTCAATTTGTGCTCAACCCTAAGCGTTGCATCAACTTTCAAAAAGTTGCACTTGTAAAGTATGTACCATTATTTGAGATAAGTGCACGTGGCACACCAAACCTATTGATGACTTGTTGTTGAAAAAATCGTGCAGCTGTAGATGATGTGCAATATTAATAGCAGTTGCTTTAGCCCATTTTGTTAAGTAGTCTATGGCAACTACGATGTAAGCTTTTCCATTGGACATTGGTGTAATGGACCCCATGAAATCAATCCCCCAAATGTCGAAGGGTTCTAGCGATTGAATCCATTGTTGTGGACCCTCCATTCTAGCAGTCATTCCCCCATCACATTGACAGCACTCACAAGATTAGACAAATTGATGGGTGTCCCGGAACAAGGTAGGCCAATAATACCCTGCAAGCAGGATCTTAATAGCCATTCGTCTCCCAACATAGTGACCCCCATAAGGGCCCTCATGAGCATCTTGGAGAACTCTCAGTTGATCTCTATCGGGAACACACCATTGAACCAAGCCATTGGGACATACTTTGTAAAGTTGTCCATTGATTTCCATAAAGTACTTGACTCTGTGAAGAAACTGTTGTTTCTTCTTAAGGTCCAACTCTTGTGGTGTTTGTTGGGTAAGGAGATAGGTCAGAATGCTACTATACCAGTTTGTCTCCATGGGTGATTAGTCATTCACTACATCGGCAAAGAGGAACTCATCAGGGAAGTGATCGAAAATAGGATACTTATCCTCTTTGCTATCCCAGCGCAACCAAGATAAATGATCGACAACTACATTCTCGGTGCCTTTACGATCGATCATCATTAGATCGAACACTTGTAGGATTACCAACCATCATATAATACGGGGACTTACCATTGGCTTATTCATGAGAAACCAAATTGCACTATGATTTGTATGTATGAATACTTTGTATCCCAATACATAGTGCCTAAATTTTTCTAGTGCAAACACTACAACCATTAATTATTTTTCTGTAGTAGTGTAGTTAAGTTGTGCACTAGTTATACTTCTACTTGCACAGTGGATGTAATAAGGGCATTTTTGGTCATCTAACTATGTAAGTACAGCTCCTAAGGCATAGTTGAATGCATCAGTCATGACATGAAATGGTTTGGACTAGTCAGGAGCTTGTAGAATGGGTGTTTCTACCAACTTCTGCTTCAAAGTTTGGAAGGCTAGTTCGCATTCCCTAGTCCACTCGAAGCGTACGTCCTTTTTCATTAACTCTACCAATGGTTTGAAAACCTTCGAAAAGTTCTCTATGAATCTCCTATAGTAGCCAATGTGTCCAAGGAATGACCAAATGTCTTTGACAGTTTCTGGTTGATGGGTGATTCCTTAGATGACTTTGATTTTCTCAGGGTCTACCTCTATCCTTGGATGTAAAATTTTATGCCCAAGTACTACGCCTTCTTGGACCATTAAATGCCTTTTCTACCAGTTGAGCCTTAGATTAGTCTCTACACATCTTTTCAGCACTTGCTCTAACCAATCCAAGGCTTGATCAAAACTTGCTTTGTAAGTGGAGAAGTCATCCATAAAGACTTCCACACCATTTCCTATTTTTTTCTGGAATATGCTTAGAACTAAACGTTGAAATGTGGCAAGGGCATTGCACAAGCCAAACGACATTTGTTTGTATGCAAATGTTCCCCAAGGACTGGTGAACATAGTTTTGGCTTGGTCTTTTGGGGCTATTTGTATTTGGTTGTATCCACTATAACCATCCAAAAAACTATAATAGTGATGCCCTACGATTGTGTCTAAGACTTGGTTAACAAATGGCAATGAAAAGTGATCCTTGAATGTTGCCATGTTTAGCAGCCTAAAATCTATGCACACCCTCCATTTGCCTTCCTTTTTAGGCACGATTACTAAGGGGCTAACCCATTCGCTATTAGCAATGGGGTATATGAACCTAGCCTTTAGAAGCTGTTCGATCTCTTCTTTTACTACTTGCTTCAACTTTGGATTCAATTACCTCTGTGGTTGTTTTCGAGACTTCATAAAGGAGATAGTATAAATCCTATGCTGGCATATCCTAGGATCTATTCCAATTAATTTTGGATATGACTAGGCAAAGGATTTTGACCATTTGTTTATTACCTTGAGCAGACTTTCTTTTTGTTGCGGAGCAAGTCTTGCGTTGATGATTACTAGTTTCCCATTCTTAAGGAACATGTATTCCATACCAGTGGGCAATGGTTTTAGCTCTAGGGGCTCTTGTTTAAATTTCTTGGGAATTTCCAACTTCCCCCAGTTGATGTTTTCTAAGTTAGGACTAGGAAGTTGGCAGTGGACTTGCTCTAATGCATCAATGCTATCTCTATAAGTGCAAGTCAAACCCTTAGTCAGTTCCATGCATATTAGTGAGCTACTTTCTTGATCAGCTATCAGCCACTAGCTGTCTTCTTGTCTTGTGGTTGCTGCATATAGGCACCTTTGTATGTTGATCGTTTGTTCACTCTGATTGCATGCAGGCAATGTCAAATTCTGCACAACCCATGATCTCTGCACGCAATTGCACCCTATGTCACTATATGTGATGCATGGAACCTTCTCCTTCTCAATCTTTTCAAAAGTGTTTTCCTTAGATATTTCTAGGGAAAGATCGTGGATTCCTAGGTGTGCATCTATAGTGCTTAGCCATGCCCTTTCCATTATGATTAGGAAGTCTCCCTTATTGTTATTCACTTGGATCACCTGGAAGTCAGCTGGATATGACCACCCGAAAACAATGGTAACAATATCCTCCACTAATCCCAAGGGGACAGTGATGGACTGGTTGACTAACTCTAAAAGGACGTTGCTCTTTTTCAATGGGGGCAGGTTCCAGGCCTTATACATTTCTTGGGATATTAGGTTGACATCGGAACCTGAATCCAAAAGAGCTTTGCATGGTTCATTCCTAGCAATTTGTAGATAGATTAGGGGGCTCCCAGGATCAAAGAATTTCCTAGGAAGGTGACCAGCTTTAATCCAATCAGTAACGACATGTGTTAACATGACCGTATGTGTTGAATGCGGTGTTAAGTTCGAAGGGGGCTCTGAAGCTTTAGTTAATACGGAGGTGTCCAAAGACTCAGCCACTTGAGGTTGCAAAGGCTTGGTTGGACTGTTGGTTCTGAAGAAAGATCTTTTCTTCATACTATTGTTAGAACCAACAGTAGGTTGAGGATTAACAACCCTTGTGGCATTGCGTTGCTGTGGCTGAGTAGGGAGTTCACCTTGCATTGTTGGAGTAGGTGGTAATGGAGCTATTGGTGGAAGAGATGCGGCCGAATTAGAAGGATGGTATACTTGTGGGATGTCGCCCCTAGGAGAGGAAGTCCTATAGTATTCATGGGCTTGGTAGTGATGTTGGGGCATAACGTGACCAACAGAGTCACGTGGAGAGATTGGATGCTGCACGTAGTATCCATATGGGTCTGGTTTCCAGTAAGGATATTGTTGCCTTGGTGGTGGCATTCCCCATGATTGTGGGTGCTGCCACTGTTGATGTTGCTCGATTGGTTGTGGTGGAGTTTTGCTTGGATAATACATTAAGGGTTGGTGGAACTGCCTTGGATTACCTTGGGGATAAGGTAATCGTCGGGATGTTTTCCATTTGTTTAATCGTTGATTAAGTGCATACACCCCAGACTCCTGTAAATGTGAGATTACGGGGCAACATCCCTTAGGATGGTCATATTGACAGATCTCACATCCACTATCATCGTCATCTGAATCCATAACCTCTTCAATAATAGCAACTTTACCCTTACCCTTGTTACGTGCATTCTCTACTTCTCTCTTTTTCCTTCTATCATGGTCACTACCTCACTCCCTAGACTCCTCTACTACTTTGAGCACAGATTGAAACCTACTATCTAGGGAGTCTCATATTTTGTCTACCTTTGCTGATACTTCTGATGCCAACTTTTGAATGGGCAAGGTTTTCCTATTCACCATCTCTTCAAGTGGTGACTCTTCCTCATCCTCACAAAATCTTACTACCTTCTTTTGAAGGGAAGGATCTTGGTTGTATTCTTTTGCACTCTTTCTTTTCTGTAGCTTACCTTCTTCTTTAGCTATTGTTCTAGCAGTCTGTGAATTTTATGGGACCTAAGCTCAGATAACCTTCCTTGAGCATAAGTCCCAAGGGTCCTTCTTGTTTTATGCCTAAGCCCATCTATGAGATGGCGTAGTTGATCCCGCTACAAATAACCATGGCCAGGACAACGATGTAAGAGTGCATAATGGCAGCCCATGGTAGCATCCAAGGGTTCATGACTTCCTTATTTCCATCCTTGGATTTTCTTTTGCAGGTTAGACACCTAAGAGTACGTTTGGTACTTATCGTTAAACAATTCTAGCATCGTACTCCACCTACGAATGGATTCCAATTGTAAGGATTGGTACCAGCTTTCAGCTTCTTTTATTAGTGTTCATGGAAACAACTTAAGCTTTTGCCACTCATTTTCTAAGTTTTGCAAGGCACACGCATCGTGAAATGCTTGTAAGTGATTTTGAGGATCAGCGTTATATCCCCCTTCAAATCGCGAGATGTTATTCATATCTAGCCTCTTGATCCTACTATCTTTCTGGTGCCTTGTTGGAACTCTTACGGCCTCAGTTATATCTAGCATGCTTCGTGTGGCAAGTAGGGGTTCATCATGATCATCTCATTCGTAGCGTCTATGGTGTCTATGCAGTTCCCTACTCTCCCTTCTTCTATGGCATGATTCCCTAGAGTTCCCTCGTCCTTCATCTTGGTTGTCCCGTTTATGACTTCCAATTTGTTTGCCCTTATCCTCACGATCTGTTTCTCTATGGCTACATCCAAACATGGAAGGAGAGGGTGAAGGTGATAATGAAGGTGAAGAAGAAGGAGAGCCGCCACCATGACGGTGTTTACTACCTTCTCTTCGATGGTCTCTGCCTCGATCGCGATTGCGATCAGAATGCCCACCTTTGTCATGTGCCTTTGTTCCTTTTTCGGACTCTTTGTGTCTGTTGGTATTAGCACCTGGGTTGTGAACAGTAGAATGAAGGCTTTGATACACAACCCCTTTGCCAAAGTCAAGGGGAGGAACATCATTATGTGGGTGACTACCTGAGGTAGGTTTATCACCCTCAATTTCACTTAAAACGTGTGGGGCATCCTTAGACCATTTTCCCTTCAAGAACTTATGATGTCTCTCCTGTTGATAATCCCTTTGACGTTGCGCTTCGGTAGGACGATAGTCTCTCAAATCATAGTCCTGCGCAATGTACTCTATGTGTAAGTATTACATGCCTATTCATGTGAGGGCATGAAGAAGCATACTTGGGACTGAATGGTCGGGAGGTAACACTATGTTACCTTCTAAGTCACGCCAACACAGCTATTCGTCTTGGTGGAGAATAAAGGTGAAGTCAAGTACATATTCATTGGGATGAATATATACCACATGAAACTGTTGAGGAACTGGTGGGTCAACATCATGTGTATTTTGCCACCGATTGCTTCTTGTGTTAGTCCTAGGTGGTAAAGTGCTCTTCTGCGAAGAAGAAGACATCTTGTCTTGTTCAGTGTGCAATGTACTATATATTTATATATTATTATTATTATTTAAACCAACCCTAAGGGTTCATTCTAATGATGTGAATAATTTCCTAAGTTCTACTTAGCGCACAAACAACAAAGTCTCTGGCAACGGTGCCAATGATGAGTGGCGAGGTACCCCTACACTCAACCATATGAATACAAGCGTTTCACGCACGATCTGGTCGAATTCCAAGGACTACGTGCCTATGCGCCTTATGGAAGGATAATGGGTTGATTAATCACTGTCTTCCCAAACTTACTTGTATGTCATGGTTGTATGGTTAAGTAAGCTTGAGGTATATGATTTTTATGGTTTTTATGTGTTTTCTATCCTGCACTAATAAGGAGGGGAGAGAGAAGTAACTAAGTAACTAATTTAAATTAAATATTCATTAACTAAGTTCTAAATACTCCTAACACCAATATCCATTCCCAATTTCCATACACATCCTGAACTAGTGCAACGCTGCTGGGATTACCAAACGCTAATTGTTACTGGGTTACCAAGTGCTACACGCATGCTTAAAGCAGTCGTACTAAGTGTAATTAACTAAGATAGTTGTAGGGTGAGAGAAATAATTAATTAACTACGAAAGCATTAAATAATAATTAACACTAATTAATCTATTCTGTATGCTACAAGGTTTATCATAAAGTTCATCTTTATTGCCGTACACAAAGTGTGCTCAGGTACACAATGCTCGAATAAAGATCCATTCACTCTATGACTCCTACTGTGGGCACGCAGAAATAATTCTAACTCTGGAGGGAGAAAATGACAAGAGTTTGGCTAAGGGACTAATTCTTAACTGTGGAAACCAAAGGTGTCGTCTCTTGTTTATAGATAATGAGACAGGCCACCATATCGGGTATCCGATATTGCATGGTCGATCCGATATCGCAAACGCGATATTGTGGACGCGATATCACAGTTCATCAATGACCAACAATAAGATCAAGATTAATTCATATTCATTGGAACATTTTAACTTAGAATAGAATTTACTTACAATAAAATTTATTTTCCATGCAATTAGCCTAATATTTAATTTTTCCCTGCACATAGGATTATAAACTTTTCAGCCAATGCCAAATTTTGGCATTGTTGCTATTTTCATATTTCATGTTCAAAGGGTTAAAAATCAAAGTTGTACACCAAGGAAAATTTGTAAAAGTAAAAGACATCACAAAAATAACATTGTAAAGGGGATAAAATCACATAAATAAGGCGTCAAGCCTTTCTCCTTTATTATAAATAGAAAGCAATGAGGTGTTCGCCTAGTGGTATGAATCTTGGCCTAGTAACCCTAGGTCATAGGTTCAATTCTACTAGGTAGTACTAAGTTATAAACTTCTATAAATCTTGGAGTGTACCTATGTTTCAATTATTTTGGCTTCCAATACCCCCCTCCCCTATTATAAATAGAGGTCAAGATCCTCCAAATCAAAGCAAGAGAGTAAGGGGGTAGCTAGTGAGCAAGTGTTCATTTTTAGCCATGAGTATTGTAATTTTATTCTTCCTTCTCTCTTACTCCTCTATCAATCCATTGATGAATTTCTCCACTATTGAACATTGAAGCTCTCATATTTCTCATAAAGATATGAAATTCCAACAATAAAGTTTAAAGAATTCTTAAGCAATGTCATATTTGTAGTCCTCTTTCCATGATCCATGAAGATTCGAAGCTCTTTTCATTTTCATAAGTCATCCACATCAATTCCATATCAAAATCTACCACATTGATCTCACAATCTCACAACTCATAATTTTCTCACATTATCACAATTTCTCAACTCTCTTTCATCTTACAAATCCTTAAAGATCATCAAAGATTTAAGAAATCAAGCCTCCAAAAGGAAAAAGAGTAATGTTAAGTAAATTTTGCTTTCATTTATTTCATTACAAGTTAGTTTTGATGCTTTGATCATCATTATGATTCATTTTCATCATATACATGAAGACTTCATTTCTTTCAAGTCATTTCTTAGCTATTGTAATGTTTGGAAGTCATGAAGCATCAAATATTTGATGTAATGATGTATTTTCAAGAATTTCAAGATGTCATTTTATGTCAAAGCTCAAGCTTCTTCTTTATTTTAATCCTTTTGTCTCAAATATGCATCAAATCATCCATTCTTTGTTAGATCTATTTTATGATTAAAGACATGCAGATTCATATCAAATTTAAGGCAAAACGGATCAGATTTCATTTAGGTTAAGCTTTTCAAAATCAAAATTCTCCATCAAACAATTTGCATCACTTCCCAATGATCTCCAATGATATGTGCAAAAAATTCTAGAGGCTTATCACGTTTATTAGTACTTTAGCAACTTCTGGTAATGCAAATACAAATATATTGATTTGTATTGATTGAGTGATATGGATCAATATCATATTGATTCTTATCAATTGAGCTATGTCTAAAGATATCATCGGAAACATAAAGAATTGAAGACTTATCGATTTTTATAGATTCTAGCGATAACGATATGTTCAAACTTTAGAGAAAAATCAAATTCATACTTCCACTTGCCTCCAACAAGAATTTGGTGGAATGAATGTGACCAAATTTGAGTGTAATGTGTAACCATTTGGATAACCCAGTAATAATATCACTTGGTATGCCCAACAACATATCACTTAATGGTCCCAGTGACATTTACACCAATTCAAGATGTGTATAGCAAGCTAGCCAAAAAAAAAAACCTCATTGACATAGGCTAATCTAAGATTTAATTTCATTGTTAATTAGATTATAACAATTAATTTCTTTGTTATTGATTAGTTTAGTTCAAGGCCCCAACAACATCATTATCATAGGTCAATACTAGACTTAACCATATGCACTGAGGACCACAATGAATACAGTTGTGAAGATAGATTACAATCTCACCTTTAACTATTTAGATACCATGTTAATCCTATCCATAGATTAGGATGCAATCTACCATGACCTTTGTAGATCATATGGTTGGGCATAGGGAATACTTGTTGCTCATCAATATTCTTCAAGAACACAACATAAATCCAAGTTAGCCAACAATCCATAGCAAATATGGATATTATTAGTTGATTGATTGTTGATTAGAGGTGAATATTACACGATCTATTTTTGAACAAATTGTATATGGAAGCCTTTTTTTTTTAAATAAATATCTATACTTGGTGAGTATGGGGTTTTTTTTTCACTTTTTTTTTTAGATTTTAATTTGGATTATTTGAGATAATTGAAAATTAAAAAATGTTTATCTCTTGTTGTTTCAAAGGAAAATTTATTCAAAAGAAAATGAAGTTGAACTTCTCTACTTTTACGTAAATCAATGAAACAATAATACATTCTGCATTAAATCTAAGATAATTCTAGATAACCAAGCAATGAATTTGTTCTTTATCTTACACTCTCACAAGTGTTACAAATTCAATTGTGGGAGAGCATATGATGCATGATCCACAAATTTTGTTCATCATCCCATAAACATTAAACTTTTGATACACAAATCTTTTTTTTTTTTTTGCCTAGGAGTCATGAAAATTTTAATTTACAAATCCTTTTCTTCATCCAAAAGTTGTAAAATATTTAATGCAAAAACCTTATGATTCATTAATGAAGAAGATCCTCTCAACCACATTATAAATATATAACTAAGCTACTTCATATTTACCCTAATATTATTTTATAAATTTTCTATTTTTTTTTTATTTTAATAACCAAATGTCTTTGACATCATCACAATATTTCTTTCCCACTCGTATCAATAATTTTTCAAAATCTACCAAAGTAACATACCAATAAATTAAGATAACTAATAATAATTTAGGAGTTTAACTATTAAGAATGTACCATAATGTCACAACATTGTAAAAGCAATGCATAAATTCACATCTTGCATTATAACTCTTGTTGCTAATTTCAATCGATTTATAAATTATTTTTTAAAAAAGTAACTTAAGTGAAATATGCAACTAGACTATCAAACCAACACATTTGGGTTACCAACCCATTAACAAAATGTTCCTAAAAAGAACAATTAAAAAAATATTATTAATTAAAAAAATTTAAGATCTAATCAATTAAAATCATTCAAACATGCATTAATAATTAATTAAATCCAGTATGCCCATTTTCGCATCTTTCAAACACTATATAATATTGAACCCAAACGCTTTTCCCAATTGTTTGTATTCCGAACCCAGAACCTTTCATTTTTATTGAAAGTAGTGTTACCATTATAGTAGTACTTGAGATGAAAAATTGTGCGCATTAACATTTTATAAAGAAAAAGATCTTACCACTGCTCATGCAATTCAACTCTTTTTTTTTTTCTTTTTTTTTTTAATTTACTCTTTGTTTTTGAAAGGTCAAAGAAGATGCGAAGGGCTTTATAGACTACCTACTTAACATAATTAATTCCTTGCATACAAGGGGTACACCCTAAATATCTAGCAATCTTCATTTAAGAAATTAAGGAATGAAAATTCTTCCTTCCCACCATTACATTTTTCATGTTATAGTAATACCAACCCAAAATGGTAGAGTGTCTCCTACCACGCTAAAAGAAAGAAGCAAGCTATGACTTGCATTATGCAACATACAAACATCAAACTACCTAAAAATAACATAAATAATATAAACTGCGTTTAAATAAAATCTGAAATTTTAACACCTAAACCATACCATACAATTCAGGAATGAAACTTCTGTCCGCAGTGCTGATCAACAAGATGAACCATATGAACATAAAATAACAGATATTCTCTACATACCCAGTCATTTAGTGGTCTTGGTATAATGCCAAGCATACATGGAGAACTGTCAGCGTGACACATGCAAGCAACACATATATTCATACAAAGCTATTTCTAGGAACGAAAAAACTACTCATACACTGAAAAACATAAGACCAACTTCATGAAAACATAAGGTCTGAAATTCAAGTATCCATGTCGTCATTGTCATACTACATTGCCATCTTACAAGCTGTGAGAGCCTCTCAGGTCACATGAGGAAGAAAACTAAAATGAAACAAAGAAAACATATGACAAATTCTGCACTGAAGTTCCCAGAACAAAAGCCACAAAATAAATTCTGCACACGATAGATATGCACGATGATAGAGGAATATGAATGGGTTATCATGCTTAACAGAAGATCCGTGCAATTGAATAGGACCTGTAGAACATAAAGATCTTAATGAAAAGTTGATGTAACAGGATAAGTCCATCTTCCTTACATCGGTCCTCCTTGGTCTTTCATGCAATGAAGTTCTAGCACAACTGATATTCACGCAAATATCGAATTAAATGCTCCTAATGACAAATATATTTGCCTCTCCGTTTCCTCAAAGCTGCAATAGCCAAGTTTTTGATAAATGAAGGTTGATCCATGTACCCAATTCTCATTTCCTGATGATATTCCAACAAACATGTTTTTCTGCTTCTTTAAAACAAGAACATAGCACTTCCTGATGTATGAAGCGTGATCAATTTTGCTATTACCAATCTTCAGACTGAACCATGCTGGAGAAGTAGCACTCCTTGTGTTGATTTTTTTCGAAATCTTATGCCAAGAAAATGTTTCATAACTAAATAGAAAGTTACCTGCTACAAGTTTTCAAGATATCTATAATATGTATATGTAAATCACTGGGGTTCTTGAATACCTGCATCCTGCTTGTGGTTGCTTATAAAGCAAACTAAATAACTGGTTTTTCATGAAGTTAACCAAGAGGCTCCAGATCGCTGTTTCCCTTGAACGTAACCATCTATTCTCATTATTAGTTCGTCAAATAGCAGATTTTTGAAGGTAACCAACTTGTCTAAAATAATTTCTTTCCCATCAAAAAGTAAACCGTACTTCTCTTTAAAACATAATACCCTTTCTGTCTATATTTTTTTTCTCCTTTTCGTTTGATCTTTTGCTTTTCATGGCAATATTGATACACTACATATTTCATAATACGGACAAAACCAATTCATTCACCATCCTTACACATCTGTGATATTTGCTTTTCTCACTGCATTCCAAACATTCCTTATCAAAATAAAAAGTTTCATCATATTCAATACCATTTATGCATCTTCCACACCTAGTACACCGAAAAATACATACTGGGCATGCTCGACACTCTCTGCCTGAATCATTCTGTTTCTGGCAACTTTCTAAAGTACAGTCATACACACAAAATACACGATCACATTTTGGACAGGCTTCAAGGTCAAGGGAATGACCATCATCACAAGAATCTGACTCTTGATACCGACGATGATAAAACCGCTGCCTTCTCACTCCAGAATTTTGATTTAAACCATCACCTAAAAGCTTATTTAAGCTTTCAAGATCTTCTCTTGTCAGGCAGAAAAAACTTCCAGTCCTCAATTGTTTTAGTCCAGGATTGAACTTCTCTTTGTGAGCCTTGACATTCCTTATAATACCATTTGGTGTCAACCTTGCACACCAAGGGATACAAAGCTGAAATGAAAAAAAAAAAGAGGAAATGAGCGTAGAAAAATCTTGAAACAGGTTGAAAAGGGAAAAAAACAAAAATGCTCCAAAAATAAAATAAACTCATCACAAACTTTTCTGGATGGAACAAAAAATGCCCTACTGTAATGAAGATGTATAGATGTAAAATATTCTATTCCAACCAATAATTCAAAGCACAAAAATTTTAAAAACTTGTAGATTTAATTATATTGAGATAATTTTATTCTTATGTCTGATTTCAACACAAAAAATTATTATTTAACTAACCTTTGTGAGATTTGGACTGATTTCTAGAACCTTCATCAGCCCATCATCTGTAATATTAAAACATCCATGTAAAATTAGTTCCTCCAAGTGACCTTGAGACCTTTGAACGAGCTTTAAAAGAATTTCATCTGTGAGATTCTTATTCAAAGGATACTTCATTCGAATACTTTTCCAAAGGAGGACATCTTCCCTCACAATGTCACGGAATGATTTGCAAGCTTGTTCAACTGCAAGAAGATCTTCCAAACCCAAACACCCCAAAGCATAGAAAATTGCAGCATGGGGTTCAGTAGGTTGTCCTGCAACACATTTTCTGTCAATGCCTAAATCATGCAACCACTCAACAACCAATCCAGTTAACAACTTGATATCTTCTTCATCTATATCTTTCCCAAGCCACTCATCTACTTTTACCTCTTTCTCCAGCAGGAACGCATAAAAATCTATCATTCTATCAGACTCCAAAACTGCAAGCTGAAATCTGCGTTTGAGATCCTTTTTATAAGAATCACCATTACCGCGGCTCTGAAAATAAATGTCACAATTTTCTAAAACCTGATCCTCATAATCAGAAATGGACCTTCTGCGAGAATTAAGCTCCACAGCACTTATCACAGAGACACTGGAATTATCTAAAATATCGTATTTGGATTCAGAAATATCTCTGGGAAAGCCATTCTTGTTACTGAACAGAATATTCATATTCCAGTTTATATTACTTTTCATATCCGTATTTAACACAGGCCAATTTACACATCCATCCTCCTCATCTTTATCAAGGGTATCAAAAACAAGCCTCTTCATCTCAGAATCATAATTATTCCCCTCTTCTACCTGCGAAATATAGTCCACTTTCAAATCATCATCATCGGCTAATGCAGGCATACGAAAATTCACGAAAGAGTTCACCGGTTCGGAACCCCAATCCACAATGCGGCTCAAACTGTTAGAAGCCAAACCAATGCCCAAATAATCTGAATTCCACAAACCCTTGTCTAAATTAATGCCACTGCTACCATGAGAATTAGCACGATCGTTCGATTCCATCTCAAATTTCATAGTACTGCCATCGCTAAACGTATCAGAATCAGCATCCAAATTATAGCGATTATTCATTAAGCCATTAACCAGGTAACTAGAATACCGCAAATTCATCCTTGTTTTAACCAATATGCTACCATCATTCAACATAATATAATCATCGGTAGCCAAGCCATCTGCCAAGAAACCAGAACCCTGGGCGTTCGCGCTGGATTTCATAATAACACCATTATTCGGCAGAGCAGACTCCAGCGTCTTAACGTCGGATTTCATAATACTGTTATCACCTAAAATAGCATCCTTCCCAATACTCGTGCATGATTTGGCAAGACTAGCATCAGGCGAAACACCAGAAAATGGCGATTTCATGTCCGATTTCATGTTTTCAAAATTCTTTCCAAAAACAAAAACTGTTATCTGCTGAACTTTAAAAGCACTGTGACCCTATATAAAAAAAAAATAAACCCCTAAAAAGGTCAAGAAGCCAATTCTCGAAAAAACCACAGGAACTTCTGCCTTTTTCTTCAACAATCTACTTCAATGGAATGAATACTGAATAAACCAAAAGAGTCCTATGTACTGGAAAAAGAAAAATATTCAGAGAAAACAAACCGGACAAATTTTAATAGAACATTGAACTCACGGCAAAGGATAACAGGAACACTGCAAACCAATCAGGCTCTGGATTCAAAGAATATAAGAATGGCGCAGATTAAGATCGGCAACAATATTTTGCCACCATCGATCAACAAATACCTAGAACCCAAAAACTGATCAGAAATACGGACAAAACCAGGAGCCCAGGGCAGAGGAAGGCAAGGTGCAAATGACCGCTACAGAAGGTCCACAATTTATGCCTTCTTGACAATAAAGTAAACCGGCTATTGAGAGGACACGTGTGGAGCTTAAGAGACCATATTTTAGACCCATGTAACCAGTACCATTTATTCATTTTTTTGTTTTTTAGATTTAAAAAAAAAGGTTATTTGAGAATGTGTTGTGTGAATCAAGCATTCTAAGTTTCCAAAGAATATTATTGTTTTAAAAATTCATATCAACGAACACAAACATGAAAAAACTGCAAATAAATCAAACTTTACCTTTAAATAAATGTAAATAGTGGGAGATAACTCATTTAGCCAATTTATATTATTGAAACACAAATACGATGACGATGATTAGAAAAAGTCGTTAGGCTCAATACTCATTATGCTCTTGCTCTTGTAGGTAATAAGATGACTATAGGTATTCCTGCCAATGATAGGTGGCTCAAGTAGTTACTTCATTATTTTGTTGCAGTGGTGAGGACACTCATCTCATCGTTGGGAGGTTATGGATTCAATTCTTGCCTCTGCTTACAAGTGTAGCAAAAATGGAATAACTTTGTCATAGGACATTCTTATTTAGTGAGGCACTCTTGTGTAAGTAGGAGTTATGCTACTCGCTCTAAGTTGTAAGTAGAACTTTATAGGGGTGTTGAACCTTTAAAATAATACTAATATTAAGCAAAAAATTCAAAGTACGCACATGCTTAACACTAAGTAGAAAACATCAAAATGGAAAGAAAAACTTTTCCAATTTTAGGGATGTACAACCTTACAATGGGTACTTATCCTAACAATATTAATTGTCTGTAGGGAGGATGGTCCTTATCCTAACAATATTTACATCATTTTCAACATCTCTAATTCTTAAACAAATTTGGAAGACATGGTGCAACTTGTAATATTGGAATTACAACCATATTATAGTTTCACAAGATATGCTTAAGAAAATTAGCTCATGGTAGCTTTCTTTTATAGAAGGTGTTGTATATTCCCTAGAACATATAGCAAACATAAAACTTTCATAAAACTCAAGCAAAACTTTATAGCTCAATACTACCTATTGGAATCAATACCATAACTTGGAGTTTTCAAATCAAAGCAAAGAGGTGTTAGAATATGATGAATCGCAATTTGCCAAGCCTCAATATCGGGTATGCGATATCACAGCTTGGATATGATATTGTATACACAATATTGTGATTCCTATGTTAGCCTATAAATATAGCACTCAAGTGCATGGGGAGGAAGCATGAAAATCATTAGGAGTTTTGAGTCTTTGAGGGTCGAGTCTTCTATTAGTTTTTAGTTAGTTTTCAGTTCTTCTTCAAGTGCATGCCTGTAGTGTGATGCTTGTAATTGTACGGAACCTTTATTCAAGTGTAATGTACTTGGACACGCACACAATCGACAATAAAGATCGAGATTACTTCATCATTGCAGCATTCACTTAGCTTTTAATTTATTTTAATTATTTATTATTTATTGCTATTTTATTAATTAATATTCCTTTTATTGTCATTTACTATCCCTATTGTTAACGTGGAATGAGTATGTCTTAATCATGAACATTTAAGTGTAACTACGTGGTAACCTAGTAGCGTATCAAGTAGTTTCTCAAGTGATGTGCATTTGGTAATCCCAGAAGTAGTACACGAAGTCCAAGATGCATATGGATGATTAAGGATGGATGCTCATTGCACTTAGGCTAACTTGGATTTTATTTCCTATTGCTTATTAGCTTAATTAAGTTACTTCTCATTGTCCTTAGGAGTAGTATCATCATAGAAGCCACATCATACATCTCACTCTAGACTAAACCATACGTGACAAAGCAAATACTAATCCACGTGGGAAGATAGCGAACTGTGATCAACATATAACTATCTAGGTGCCACAATTAGTCCGTCTGCGGGGTTTGACTGGATTACGCATACACGCTAGTATTTGTATGGTTGAGTGTAGGGGTACCTTGCCACTCATCATTGGCAATGTTGCCAGGGATGATGCTAGTTATCTAGATTAGTTATATCATACAAGATCATTGTAATAGGGCATTAACGTCATATCTTTCAGACAAAGAAATTAAATTCAATTAATTCACACACAATTCACGACAATGTCTCTCTCACAAGGCAGCGATAACACAACATCTAGCAAGGCAATTCATTGGAGAACCAATGAAATTTATGATGAAGAAGAAGTTTGGAGTACTCAATCTTATGTAGGAGTTTCATATGTTCATAGACACCCCAACATTACTCAAGGAATTTTGTCATCCAACCTAGACACCTTTAGTGAAGATGGGACATCCCATAGAATGAGGGGGCTCGTAAGACTAAGGACCTTCTCAATGAGTAACAATTATACATCAGGGGATGATTGGAAGACTTACAAAAGTCATGATGAGTCTTCTAGTTCTCTCTCTTCCTCTGCTCCTTCAACATTAGGTTGTGACACGGATGACTATTCCTCAAGGGGTTGACATAGAAATAAAAAATTGAACCCACAGGCAAAATCAAGAATGCCAACATGAATAAAGACAACATTGTCCCAACTCACAAAGAATATGCAAACATTATTAGAGGGAAAACCACGCAAGATAACCCTAACAACCAGAACAAATAGAAGATACCAAACCTAGAAATAGGATAAAACACCATTCGACAATTGGAAAGAAGGGCTGAAGGAAATAAGGATAGGGGCTCCACTGCAAATCATAAGTACCAATGTGATGTTTGCCTGTACGATCACCCCAAAGGCCAATGTCTAATCTTGTCACATCTATATGAACATTGGGGAAGAATGCTACATCCAGATTTTGTATAGAAGCACTATGCTCAACCATAGTGGCAAAAACCCCAGTTGTGGGGGAGACCATCGCCAAACTGGCCACACCCTTCATACCACCCGAAACCAAGTTCTTGTTATGTTGAACATCCTATTTCTCCAACTAGGTCAACATCCTCTACTTCACCTCATCATTATCATTCTCCTGAGCATCATCAATCCATGTCCTCTCTCACGAGGTCACCACCTCATGTTCCTTACACTTTTCCTTGCTCTCAATATTCACATCCTTCACCTCGTTCTACATTGCCACTAGGAGTATCAGAAGGCTCGGCACCACAGTACCAACCAATGAACATTACTTATGCTGCTATTGTCAATAGCAATGGGAGTCCTCCATAATGTCAAAGGCATCCTCTCTTTAGGCATGGTCGTAGAAAGAGACAGCACAGTTCTGAAACCATTGCATTCTCCAACTCAGCACAAACCCAACATTGTAATGCACCTTCTTCTTCAAACTCAACTCCTCTTGTTACCTTATCTAGGCCATCAATCAACACTTCAACAACCATGTGGCCCAATGAATATAACAATGTAAGGAGACATATTGATCCTTGCATACTGTCTTATGGTCATAGGTGCCATAGTGGGTCAGCTTCTTATCACATGACCACATCTTATAATCTGCCCCACTATGCCTACTTTAATCAAGTGTGTGAACCCCAATTTGGGTACGCTCTTACCATTACACCAAAAGACATCAAGTGGTTTGGATATGATTGGACCCCAATATTTCCAACATGCATGGATCCTAACTTTCCATTTATTAATTTTTGCAATGATCAAAGGTTTAGTCATGGGGGATACCCCCCCCCATTCTAACAAGTAGAATCAATAAATGTTTTTTCCTTTCTTTGGTCTTACAATTTTTTGTTTTTCAGTTTTTTGTTTTCTAATTCTTCATTTTTAAATTTGTCGTTTTATCTTTTTGAGGGTAATCTCATCTATGAAGAAAATACTCATGTGACCAGTCGGTTGAGGTGTTGTTCTATGTTATCAAGTCACAAGTGACTAATTATTTGGATGGTGAGCCCACAACATCCACCCACCCATTCTATTAATAAGAGATTTTACTCTGGGAATGATGATATTCTTGTTATCATTGAAACTTAAAGTAACTTTGTACTCATTATGCCCAAAGTGAAGAGTGACGGACTAAGAGGGAATGGCAAGGGTATGACATCAAGGGGACTTGTGGATTCTCTTTGGTGACATCTATATGTGCTATCATGTAGCTTGGTTGTACTATGATCCTTATAGATCTAACAAAAAATGGGAGTAAGAGTTGTGATAAAAGCACTTAATAAAGGAACTCAACGTTGTTTTGGGGGGTCCCACTAGAAAGACATGCACCTATGCTTGAAGGTTGGTGGCTTCTCCAAATCACCTTTGGAAAAGCCAAAGTGCAAAAAGTGGCTAGAAGAAGAAAAAGAAAAGAAAGAAGAGAAGTAGAAAAGAAAGGCTCAAGAAGAACATGCCACAGACAAATTTGAATTGCTCCTCCCTTGGGCAAACTACCAAGTGATTGTATGCCTTGTTGTCATGATTCTCTTATGGTTGTCTATCATTGGGATAAAATAATGCGATGTCACTGATCAGAGGTATGGACTTGGTTTTGATCTTGGAGTAACAAGCTAATGGTACTTTAATCATGCACAACAATTTGGATTCATTGTGCCCAGGGTAAGTTACCTCACATCTCGATCTCATGGTCCACGTACTTATAACTTGTGTCTTGTGTGGCATAGAATTCATACTTCATTGTGGTGGTATTTAATGTGTGTGTGCTTTGTTGCACAGGTGCAAATTGCATTTAACCCTTTTAGTGCCTACAGACATTTTAAGGTGTGGTTACGCAAGGGCATGATAGGTTGGAACCTACTTTGGGGAGGACCCACTTGCATGACTTTTGTAATTTGTACTTGTTGCACACTACCACATCATTTTATACCCTTCAAGTATTACACTACTGAATCTATTCTTTTCTTTGTCATTATTTTAACCAAACATTCCTTAGAACCACTACATATCCTTTTTCCTCACCCTTTTCAAAGAACTTCATTGTATAACTCTACTTCATTACATTTTTGGTGCCCTAATTTCCATTTGAGATTACCTCAGACCTTTCAAATCTACTTCAAATCCTTCATTTTGGTTGTAAAAAACTTGAAAAACCATCAATTTTACTAAGTGCCCTATTTTGGATAGGACAAAATATCAGGTATTCGGTATTAGGTCTAACACGATATCGGGTACATGTTATTACATACACGTTATCACATACACGATATTGCATCTATAAAAATTATATATATATATGAGGTCCTCGTGTGCTTAAAAGTCATTTTCAACAGTTGATGTAGGGGGAGTTCAAATTTTCTTCCACAATTTTTAGCGCTTTAAGAGTCTAACATTCAACCATCAATATTTCTCTCGTTAATGCTTTGATTTCTTTTCCAATTGAACCTAATTAAACCTAGAGTGTTTAACTCAGTCATGGGGGAGGGGTACAGTAGAATTTGCACATACCGTTTTTGGAATTTACTATCACTCGAAGGATATCATAGGGGTAAGTACTATTAGAAAATGTTAAAAACTCATGCCAAACTAATTTTCTTCCTTCACCCAAATCATTTAAACTATTATTGGAGTCACTTGAGAAAATCGGGCTTGACATTAAAACTTTTAGGGGAACTTCCTTGAAAACTTTCAAACTCTAAAATCATACTAAGCAAAGAATTCAATATTTATTGAAGGTAATGAGTAGGGTATGAGATAATCAAACTTCTTTAAATAACCTTACTAACAATTGATCTTTGTGTGATTACATATGGCCCCTAAATGAGGACAATAGGGAGGACCTTCTCAAGGTGTAGCCAAATGCCCAAGAAGAGGCAGAGGCTAAGGACCTCATGTGAAACATGTAGAATAGGAGCCACAATCGTTCATCATCTATTAGAAAACCCTTGTTACTACACAATCTGGTCAAGCGAAAGGTGGAGAGGTCAAGGCACTCAAACAAGGACAACATCTCACATTGTCCCTAGAATACATTTAAGCCATTTGAGAAAGGTTCACATCTATTGTAGTGATTGTGGAACTTAATTTTGGGCCTTTTACCAAATTCACCCCTAAACTAGTCAAGGATTAACTTAAGGAATCTCCACTATGGCCTGTTCTCTCAGAGAGTGGAGAATGGTATTTGGGAAAACCTATCAATTTTGGCATAATAAAGAGGAAGGCACCACTATCAACGTTGGTGGAATTTCAGTTGATTTCTCCACAAAGGCCATTGTAGAAGTTCTAAATTTTCCAAATATAAGGCCTAAAGTTGTTCATCTATCCACCCACTTTGATGCAGATGCAAGAAAAGTATGGCTAAAAAGGGTGTACAACAAAGAAGACAAAACATATGGAGAACTAACCCTTAAAGAGAGAATTTACTTCAAAATTGGTAGTTATCACATTTTCCCAACAAAGGGGTTAAATAGGATTTCTACCTATGCGACCAGAGGAAGTGCAATCTTGATGGACAAGGTTTATGGGCAAGGTGTATTTAATAGAGATATTAAGGTAGTTTGAAGAATGGAAGATAAAAAAGTTTGCACTTCCCTTTCCATGTCTAATCAGGAAGTTGTGCTAGCATGATGGAATTCTAGGATACACTAATGATGTCCTTAGAAAAGCTCAAAATGCTTCATATTCCAAATTATTGAAGCCATTAGCACCAAGAAAAGATGTTGGTAAGACATTGGAGCCTGAACAAGAATAGATGGTTGGGCCTACTACACCTCAAACAGTAGGGCCTAGCCAACTTCCAGACATGAGGCTTAGCCAACAATAAGAAGTTGGGCCTAGCATGCAATGCATAGGCCAACGAGACTAGCAACTACCACTGCCGCCACAAGATTATCGACTGTTGATGAGCCATCTCAAGGCCATTGCAGAAATGATTAGTTGGGGAAGTAGGGATAAGGCCAATCTCTTCAAGGTGATTAATGATGTTGTAAAACTCACCATATCAATCGATCTTGCACGGGGTAAGGTCTCAATTCAAACAGGAGGAGGGGAATTACATTAATCACAACATATCTCAGGAAATGTTGCATCATTCCAAGTACAATTAGAAATTGGTAAAGGCACCACAATGGTGATCATGCAACACCATGATGAAATTGGAGCAATAGAGGTGATCATGGACCACATTAAAGAATCATTTAATGTCTCTATTGTACCACCAATAAATTTCATAGGAGCATGTGATGCTCAAGTTTTGGTTGGTACCTCAATGACTCTTGCGGAACATGAGGATGTTTTGGATCACTTGTTGCAAACGAGACAAGTAATGACGTCCTTGTTTGACATCCCCCAGGATGTCACAGTAGCACAATTAGACCTCATTTCCACTAAGGAAAAGCTAGTCATGGCTAAGGTTAGGGCTGAACATGCAAAAGATGAGTTGAGGAGACTCCAAGAAAAGTTTGTTGTCCTACAAGCTGAATAGTGGGATTCATTCCAACTTGTTCTAGTTGATTCGCGAGAATCATTTAGGATAGAGTAGCTAAATAAATTATTAATGGAGAATAAAAGGGTGGCAATAGAAAAGGAGAAGGTTAATTGGGATGCTTCAAAATCACAAGCTTAGATATATGCACATGCAAAAGCACTCAAGGCCTTACAAGAAGATAATAAACTCCTTGTTGCCAAAAATCTTTGGTTGATGATAGTTGAAAAACAGAAGAATGTTCTCAAGGAAAGTTTTTAGCAAATGCGAGAAAAACTAATATGAGTCAACCAAGATATAAGTCACTTAGCTAGAGAGAACAAGATCCTCTCAATGGAGGAGGTATATGCCATCCGGCAGAAGATGACCATTGAAATAAGTACGTGGCAAAATGAGGCTAAGTGGCATGAAAAATTGAAGGAACATTTCTAGGATTAGGTGGGGATGTATAAGGAAATCATTAAAAAAGAATCCATATGGCTAATGACCACATTAACTCTTTCAGTGCTCAACACACTAATTGGTAAGTCATATTGGACACTTATGCCTTTGTCCACCAAGAAGAATTAAAGAGCCAAGACTTATAGATCTAGGATCTCATAGAATACATGGAGTTGGTAAATCTGTGGTATGCCAACTTAGCCATGTTAATAGTAAGATGCTCAAGGATTGAGTTAGAGAAGCAAGTAGCTACCTCCTATGCCAAATATGAGATAGAGTTTGCTAAACACAAGAAGACATTGCAGAAACTGGAGGTAGCAAACTCTAAACTAGAGGTGGTGAAAACTAGCTACCAAGGGCAAAAGGACGTAGTAGAAGAATTGGCTTGATAGCTTACAGATTATCAAGAATTCAGAGACAAAACTAGAGCCTACAAGGAGGAACGATGATTGTTTGTGGTGTGGTATGTCAAAGCCAACCAAATACTTCAGCAACTGCTATGTCCATGGGAGGTGCCGACTCCATCAAACATTGGAACATCAGCATGGATGACACATGATCCTCAAATAGAGGAGGAAAAACTTTAGGCACTCCTTTAAACGTGTCCATTTTAGAAGCTTGGAGCATAGGATAAAGAAAAAAAGCCCATGGAGGAGCCACTACCACCAGGAACCACATGAGTTCCAAATAATTTTGTATTTTGTGTTGGTGTCCCAATTTTGTTTTATTTAGTCCCACATTGTGGCATGGAATAATTCATAGTCAGTCCATAATCCCATACCTATCCACTGTGTAATCAAATGAACTTGTTCCTCATTTTTTTTAACTCGAGGATGAATTTTTATTTTGTCATGGGGGTATGATGAATCACGATTTGTTAGGCCCTAATATTGGGTACACGATATTGTAGCCTGGATACAATATCGTATACATGATATCATAATTCCTATGTTAGCCTATAAATATAGCACTTAGGTGCATGGGGAGGAAGCATGAGAATCATTAGGAGTTTTGAGTCTTTGAGGGTCGAGTCTTCTATCAGTTTTTAGTTCCTTTTCAAGTGCATGGCTATAGTGTAATGCTTGTAATTGAACAAAATCTTTATTCAAGTGTGACGTACTAGGACATGCACATGATTGGCAATAAAGATTGAGATTACTTCATCATTGCACCATTCACTTAGCTTTTAATTTGTTTTAATTATTTATTATTTAATGCTATTTTCTTAATTAATATTTCTTTTATTATTGTTTACTATTCTTGTTGTTAACGCAAAATGAGTACATCTTAATCATGAACATTTAAGTGTAACTACATGGTAACCTAGTAGCATATCAAGTAGTGTCTCGACTGATGTGCTTTTGGTAATTCTAGTTGTAGTACATAAAGTCTAAGATGCATACAGATGATTAGGCATAGATGCTCATCACACTTAGGCTAGCTTAGATTTTATTTCCTATTGCTTATTAGCTTAATTAAGTTACTTCTCATTGTTGTTAGGAGTAGCATTGTCATAGCAACCACATCATACACCTCATTTTAGACTAAACCATACGTGACAAAGAAAATACTAGTCCAGGTGGGAAGACAATGAATTGCGATCAACATATAATTGTCTAGGTGCCACAACTAGTCCATCCGCGGAGTTCAAATGAATCATGTGTACATGCTCGTATTCATATGGTTGAGCATAGGGGTACCTTGTTGCTCATTAGAATCGAGATAATTTAACTATAAATTACAAATGAATATAACAATACCTCAAGGGTGACTTGAATTGGGGGTGTTGGAACCTGAAATAATTAAAACATAGGTACACCCCCAAGATTTATAGAAGTTTATAACTCAATGTTAACTGTAGAACAAATCCATGACTTGGGGTTACCAGGTTAAGACCCATACCATTAGGCTAACACCTTATTGTTAAGGTGACTTGAATTGAAGACCTCTTGTCTAACAAGATAATGAGATAACCACTTGAGTCACTAATGAGTAGCAAGTATACCCTATGCCTAACCATATGAATCACTAGCATTCACTAAGTGATTTGGTCAAATTTTGTAGACTTTAGCTCTTTAAGTACACTAGGTTCTAGGAGGTGAATCTAACTGTTGTAATCATTGTCTTCTCAATTCCACTTGTGAAGTGCAAGTGTATGGTTAAGTGTAACTAAGGCATATGATTTTCATCATTTTATCTTTTATAATTTAAGTTGCCTAAGAAGAATAATAAAGTAATTAAATGCTTAAGTAATTTAATAACTAGCTAATATTTAACTAATCCTATCATAAGCATCTATTCCCACTTGCTATACACATCTTGAACACGTTATAACGCTACTGGGTTACCAAGCATTAAGCACTACTGGGATTACCAAGCNATGCTACTGGGTTACCAAGCATTAAGCACTACTGGGATTACCAAGCATTAAGCGTATGCTTGAAGAGGTCGTACTTATGTTTGTACTTATTTTTTCTATTTAATTGATATTAATTACTTAAGTAAAATTCATCAAAGTAAGGAGCATGAATAATAAATGCATAAGGAAACATTAATCCATTCCAAGTGTTGCAAGGTTTTATTAGAAAAGCTTATCTTTATTACTATTCACACTAAGGTGCTTAGGTACATAAATGCTTGAAAAAACATCTATACACTTCTTTAACTCCTACTGTGAGCACTCAGAAAATATTCCAACTTTTAGGAGGAAAAACTATAAGAGCTTTGCTACAACTAATGGAAGAATGGGATGAATTGTGTGTCCAAGTGTTGCATTTATAGGTAGACATGCATCTTGTGATATTAGATATTCAATAACATATATTGGGATATGATATCGGTGCTTAGGGAGGATATGATTCATCATACCCCTATGGATAAATGAAAACTCATCCTCGAGTGAACAAAAGGAGGAACAAGTTCTTTACAAAATATTGGGAAGGTATGGGATTATTGACTAACTAACTAACACACAAACTAACTTAGACCAAACAAATAAATGCTAAGTGCCCAAGTGTATGGATTTACAATCTTTTATAAAATTTGGTATTCATGACAATAAAATTGAACACCATGACAAAAATTGGCACCCAAACCCCTCTGGTGGCTTGAAGATGAAAGAGAACATCAAATGGTCCCAAAGAGGTTCATTGCATGGGTTTCTACTACTTGTTCTTGGGGATGTTTAGGTTGTTCATCCCTTCCAGCTCTAGGTCACTTAACCCTTAGTTGGGATAGTCTTGCTTCTAGTCCATGCTTCCCTTTTGATGTCATCTATGATTACAATAGAATCAAGGATTACTATGTGATGTGTAACTTATAATATTTAGGCACCATGTTTCTTTGGGCAATGATACTTGGCTAAGTTGTGATCATGGAAGATTGATTATTTTAATATTATTTGATTTTTGTGGCTACCAGAGTATGTTGGAAGGGTTTGACTTGCATAAATTAATGATTTTAATGCTATTTTATTCATTAAACCCTTGTGGGAGCAAGAGAAATTTCAAAAAAAGTTTTCATAAAAAACCTAAGGTTTATGGCCTCCATGATGTAGAGCTTACCTTTGGTAGTAGTAGGACTACAAAATGAGGTAAATTGGACAAGTGGTTTGAAAGTAATGGGTTCTAGAAGGTTCTGGGCTTTGAAAATTTTTAACATTAAAGATAAAGAAAAAAAAAGTTTTAACACAAACTTGAAGTTTTTGGAGAGCTAGAAAAGCTATGAACACGATGAAATACTTGAAGAGGGTTAGAGAATTCCTAAAGAAGGTATTTTTCATTGGAGAACGTTATGAAAGAGTGCACAATTGGATGCCACCGATGCGGTACACAAAGGATTTGATCACAAAAATGCCTAAGGATAAGGAACTTAACTAGCCTAATCAAGAGGTATGCAAGTGGGTCCTCCTTATAGCAGGCTCATGCCCTTAATGACCTTGCATGCCTTCAAACTTAGGATTCCATGGACCCCATGGTTGATTAATGGTTGTAGAAAGTTAGAGACTAAATCCTATAAGAATCTACCTAAGAATTCCAACACATCAAACTATGACATCAAACAAAACCATGAAAAACTAGTAGTGAGATGAATTATGGGAAGTAGTAGCAGATGAAAGAGAAGGTGGAATGGAGTCTCGAATCATGGTCACATGAAGTCTCTTGTGAATTTTATAGTTAATATGACTTGATAAAGTCCATCCTTAGTCTAGATCAAAACCAACCACTTCCAGTGACTTTACATCAATACTCTAAAATTAGTCCACCTCCTCAAGGCACAAGAATGCTCCCACAAAACAATCACCATTTCTTAAAGAGAAGAAAAGAGAAGTAGGAAGTGAGAAAGGGTCTTAGTTAGAGGGGACCTTTAGGCATGACATACATGTCTTTCTAATCCCATAACTAGTTCTTTTAGCCCATTATTGAGTCTAAGGGATGAGTTTTCAATTCCCATAAATAGCAAAACGATGAGAAATCCATAAAAACACTTATGCACTCAAGAGGGTAGGCAAGTATAGAGAGCATTGAATCCCCTTGAAGTCACACCCTTTTCTATCCATTTAATTTTTTCCAAGTTTGGAAACTACCAAGGTCACTAGTTCATTAAAAGTTTCATTAATGAAGGAACCTCATATTTCCAAAATCAGGAATGCCATAGAGTTTTGTGAATGGGTGGATGATGTGGACTTACTACCTATTTCATGAAAGAGAAACCATGCCTTAATTATTAATATAAAAATTCATTAATATAATTCATACATTAGCAATCAAATAACATTATGGTACAAACCACCATCAATAGCAGCTATAATTACACTATGTCCTGTTTGCAATTAAAGAAAAGAAAAGAAGACAAACATTAGAAAATTTGAACTAAATAAAGTGAAATATATAAGAAATTATAAAATATTTAAGAAAAGGAAAAAATGTACTAAAGATTTTGTAAAATAAAAAATTGTGTAAAAAAAGATGTAAAAATAAGAGTGTAAAATAAAAAATGTAAAAAAATGAAGAGCCACTTTAATTAATCAATATGAATGGTCATCTCCCCCATGCCTAAGTTGGAAGAAGAAGCTATAAAATATTGAGTGTGCTTATTAATCCAAGGAAATGTTACGGTCATTGGCTCTCTTGGGTTTATGGAAAGGTTTGGCTTGTTATATGTTGACTAGTAGTTTCTTGTGTGGGCTTTTAAGTTTGTAGATCAACATGACCCTAGAAGGAAAGGTTTTGTAGATGATATAAGGTCCTTCCCACAATCTTTGGAACTTAGTTTATTTTTGGCACATGTGTGGGGTTTTAGTAAAGGACCTTGTCTCCTAGTTGAAATTTTACCTTCCTTATTTTGAGGTCATGGCATTACTTGTTGAATGCTTTATGTACTTCATTCAAGGATAGGGCCACTAATCAATTCTCATATATCATGCTAAGGTTGATCAATCTCTCTTTCTGTGCTAGAAAAAGGTCAAGGTTAAGGTGACAAGTTACTAAGAGTCTATGGAGCTTGGATTGAGTAGGAAGAGTTGGCAATTTTCTGTACACTAGCTCATAGGGAGAGTAGCCTATAAGGAGTTTCCATGTTGAGCAATAAGTCCAAAGGGCATTGTTAAGTTTAGTACTCCAATATCTTCTATATTTTCTTATTATTATTATTAAGATCTTAGTGATCTACCTATTCATAACCTCAGCTTGACCATTAACTTGGGGGATGGTAGGGTGTTGTTAATTTGTGTTCTACCCCAAGCATTGCATGAGCTTTTGAAAGGTAGTTCCTATAAAGTGAGTATCATTACTAGAAATAAGTACATGTGGCACACCAAACCTATTTACAATATTTTGTTGTATAAACTAAGTAGATGTAGAGGATGTACAATTAGTGATAGCTATTGCTTCTACTCATTTTGTATAATTGTTAACAATAACTATGATGTATGTCTTTTCATTTGACATGGATGTGATGGAACCCATGAAGATAATGCCCAAGATGTCGAAGGGTTCTAGTGGTGCAACTCACTGCTAAGGCCCCTCCATATGAGCTTTCATCCCACCAAAAAGCATTGGCCTATAATACCTTGCCATCAGGATCTTAATGGTCATATGTCTCCTAGCATAGTGGCCCTCACAACGGCCATCATGAGCATTTTGGAGGACACATAGTTGGTCAACATCAAGAACACATCAATGAACTAGGCCATTAGCACATACCTTGTAAAGGTGCTCATTGATCTCCATCAAGTGTTTTGTTTGGTGAAGAAACTACCATTTCTTCTTATTGTCTAGCTCTTCTAGCATCTCCTAAGTGAGAAAAGAAAGGATGCCATCATGCTAGTTACATTTGTTGGGCACTTGATCATTTATTGCACCACCAAAAAGGAGTTTATCAGGAAATTGACTAGAAAGTGGAATTTTCTCTTTATTGTCTCATCTCAATCAAGACAAGTGATCAGCGACCATATTCTTAGTTTCCTTTTAATCTACCATTATGAGATCAAATTCTTGCAAGCTCACTAGCCACCATATGACATGGGGGCTCATTGTTGGTTTGTTCATTAAGAACAGGATTGCACTATGGTCTATGTGCATGAACACCTTGTACCCAAGCACATAGTGCCTGAATTTCTCCAAGGCATACACCATTGTCATCAGTTATTTCTCTATTGTGATGTAATTTAGCTATGCATACACAATGCTTCAAATCACATAGTGGATGTAGTAAGGATGTTTCTAATCATTCAACTATGTGAGCATGACTCCCAAGGCATAATTTGATGTTTCTGTCATGATATGGAATGGTCTAGACTAGTCAGGTGCTTGTAGGACTAGATTTTCTATGGGCTTTTGCTTGAGTTAGAATGCATTCTCACATTCCTCAATCTAGATGAACAAAGCATCCTTCTTTGTAAGCTCCACCAATGGTTTGGTGACCTAGAGAAATTCTCTATGAAGTGCTAGTAGTAGCTAGAGTGACTAGGGAATGACTAAACATCTTTAATAGTTTTTGGTTGGTGGGTAATTCCTTGGATGCCCCTTATTTTCTTAGGATTCACCTTAATCCCTGCTTGTGATATTTTGTGCCCCAACATAATTCCTTCCTAGACCATTAGATGGCTTTTATACCAATTGAGTCAAAGGTTCATCTCACAAACCTTTCTAGCACTTGCTTAAGATGGTCCAGGGCTTGCTCAACTGTAGTCCCATATGTGAAGAAGTTATCCATAAAGACTTCCACCTCGTTACCAATTTTCTATTGAAAGATGCTCAAGACAAGGCGTTGGAAGGTTGCAGGAAAATTGCACAAACCAAATGGCATATTTCTGTATGCAAAAGTTCCCTAGGAACTTGTGAATGTGGTTTTGGCCTAATATTCATCTGCAATCTATATTTGGTTATAGTCACTATAACCATCTAGAAAGCTGTAGAAGAAATGTCTAGGAATGGTGTCCAACACCTGATCCATAAATGACAATAGAAAGTGATCTTTTTATGTTGCCATGTTGAACAACTTGAAGTCAATATAGACCCTCCACTTGCCATCCTTCTCTAGCACTATCATAAGTGGGCTAACCCACTTGCTATCCATAATGTCATAGATGAACCCTACCTTGAGGAGTTGTTCAATCTCCTTCTTGATGATCTACTTGAGTTTGGGGTTCAACTGTCGCTGTGGCTACCTTGTTTGCTTTATGGAAGGATCTATATGGATGTGGTGCTAGCATATCCTAGAATCAATCCTAGTTAGTTTATGATATGACCAAGTAAAGACTATTAGCCACTTGTTGACCATCTTCAACAGCTTCTCTTTTTGTTCAGGAGTAAGATTAACATTGATTATCACTCCATTGTTTAGAAAAGCATATTTCATGTTAGCAGGCAAAGTTTTCAACTATAGGGGTTCTTATTTAAAGCCCTCAAAGATTTCCAACTCTCCCCAATTAGTATCATTAGGTTCATCATTGGAGAGTTGACGATGAACTTACTCTAGTTCATCCATGCCTTCAACATAGGCACTTGTTAGGCTCTCAGTTAGTTCCATGCATATGATTGAATTGCATATGGCATTAGTTGTCAGCCACTAGTTACCCTCCTATTTTGTGGTTGTTTTGTATAGGAACATTTAAATTTTAGACACATCTGCACACTACCTACATGTTGTGATTGTTGTGCTTTTTATGAACCATAGTTTCTACATGTAGTTGCACCCTGTGTCATTATATGTAATGCATGAAACTCTCTTCTTATCTATATTTCCAAATGCATTTTCCTTGGAAATATTCAAGGAGAGGTCTTTGATTCCTTGTCATGCATCAATGGTGCTCAAACTAGTCCTTCCCATGATGATTGGGAGGTCCTCCTTGTAGTTATTAACATGAACCACCCAGAAGTCAGCAAGATATGATCATCTACAGATGGTGATCACAATGTCCTCCACTAGTCCCAAGGGAATAGTGATGGATTGGTTTGTAAAGTCAAGATAAATGTTGATCTTCTTAAGTGGAGGTAGGTTTCAAGCTTTGTACATCTCATGAGAAATCAAATTTACACCAAAAACTAAATCCATAAGAGCTTTGAAAGGCTCATTCTAGGTAATTTGTAGCTAAATAAGGGAACTTCTAGGATCAAATCTTTTCTTGGAAAGGTGGATAGCCTTAATCTAATTGGTTATCACATGGGTCAACATGATGGTATGAATTTTGGGAGGCATTTTATTTGAAGGGAACTCAAAGGATGTAGGTGTAGAGGATGAGAGAGAAGTAGGGCTATCAGCCATGCAGGTCTATGAGGGCTTTGTAGGACTATTGTTTCAAAAGAATGGTCTTTTCTGGGATTTTTTTTCCAAAGCACTTAGTTGAGGAGCTGGTTATAAGTTAACAGCCCTAGTGGTGTTACATTGTTGTGTCTGGGTTGGAATTTCATCCTGCATTGATGGAGCAGGTGGTAATTGAGTTGATGGTAGAGGGACATGTGCAAAAGGATGAGGAGGATAATGAGAAAATGGAGATTGCCATCTTGGAGATTGGACTCAAGGTAGTAGTGATGCAGAAATGAAGCATGACAAGAAGAGTCACATATAGAAATGGGCTACTGAGCATATTACCCATATGAATCAGACTACCGGTAAGGGTACTGCTACCTTGGTGGTGGCATCCCCCATGACTGTGGATGCTACCATAGATGGTACTACTCATAGGGTCATGGTGAAGCTCCACTTAGATAATAGACTTGTTGCTGGTGGAATTGCCTAAGGTTGCCTTCAAGATAAGGTAACCTTTTGGGTGCTTTCCTAGTCTAGGATTTAGAGTATACATCCTAGACTCTTGCAAGTGTGACATAATTAGATAACATCCCTTAGGATGTTCATATTGGTAGATGTCACATTCATCATCATAATCTATTTTAGACTCCACAAACTCCTCTACTATAGCAACCGTGCCCTTTTTTGGTGGGCACGTTTAGCTTCCTTCCTTCCTCTATGATCACGATCACTACTTTTCTCTTTGGATTCCTTTGCTATTTTTAGAGTAGTTTGCAACTTTTCATCTAAAGGGTTCCATATTTTGTCTATCTTAGTCAAAATTTCAAAAATATACTTCTAAATTAGTAAGGTCTTTCATTGCACCACCTCATCAAGTGGTGCCTCGTCCTCATTGTCATAGAATTGAACCTCCCTTTTTTTGATGAAAGGATCTCGATTGTACTCCTCCACACTTTTCCTTTTTCTTAATTCTTCTTCTTCTTTGGCAACTTGCTTAATTAGTCTTTGAATATGATGGACCCTTAGTTCTGAAAGTCTCCCTTAGGCATAAACCCTATGAGTTCTCCTCATTTCTATTCAAAGCCCATCTATGATATGGCAGAGTTGCTCCCTTTGAGAATAACCATGGCCAGGACATCAGTCCAAGAGAGAATAGTACTTGCCCATGGTTGCATCCAAGGGTTCATGTGTTCTTTGTTTCCAACCTTAGATTTTCTTTCACAGGTTGGACACTTGGGAGTGTGTTTGATACTTGTTGCTAAAGATTTCAAGCATTGTACTCCATCTGCGAATTGATTTTGGCTCTACGGACTAGTACCAACTTTTATCTTCTTTTATGACTGTTCTTGGGAACAACTTTAATTTTTGCCATTTTTTTCCACATTATGTAAGACATAGGCATTGTGAAAGGCTTGATGATGGTTTTGTGAATTTGAGTTGTATCCTCCTTTGAACTTGGGAATATTGTTTATACCCAATCATTTAATTCTACTATCTTTTACATGCCTTGTTTAGATTCTCACTACCTCTATGATGTTCAACATATTTTTAGTTGTAGGAAAAGGCTCATCATTGTAATAGCGTCTGTGGTGTCCATGATTCCCATGATGTCCTTTGCTTTCCCTTCTTTCATGGTGATGGGCCTCGCTTGATTACCCACAACCCTAGTCTTGACTAGTTTGGCAAGCATACAAACATCTCTATCCTGTTGGTCACCTCCATCATAGTCACATCCTTTTATGGCTTTTATTAGAGCTAGAGGAGGAAGAAGAGGATGATGAAAAATAAGAGGAATAAGGAATAAGATCATCATGATGCCTCCCAACCCCTCTTCTATGGTCATGACTACGATCATCATTATATTGCTTATCCTTGTTCCTGCCATGACTTCCACCTTTTGATCACCCATGATCATGGGACCTATTCTTGCCTAAAGCAAGATTTTTTATAGTGGATTGTTAGTTCTGGTTCAAGCTCCCTTTGTTGAAATCAAGAAAAGGAAACTTAGTGAATTGAGAATCCCTAAAAAAGGGATCCTCACTATCTTTTTGCCCTAGTAGAAATAAGGGGTTATTGAACTGTTTCTCCTTCGAAGCTTCATAGTGCTTCTCCTATTGCCAATTTATTTTATGTTATGTCTTAGTTGAAAGGTAATCCTAATAGTCATGGTCCTACATAATGTATTCAACATTGAGCCCTTGGATGCCCAACCTCATAAGAGTTTGGTGCAACATCATAGGAATTGATCGATTGGGCGATAACACAATGTTGTCCTCCATGTCCCTCCACCAAAATTGTTCATCCTAATACAAGATGAAGGTGAAGTCTAGCACATACTAATCAGGATGAGTATATACAACTCTACATTGTTGGGACATTGGTGGATTTGACCATTCATTCCTTTGTTGATTGGATGTATTCTTGAGCCTTGGTAGAGAATAATCCCTATGAGAAGAAGAAATTTTAGATTAAAAGAAAATACCAATGTGCTTTTACAATTATTTTTGTTATTTTGAATGATTGCAACTTTAAGGTTCATTACAATGATTTTGAATAATTTTTACTAAGTCCTAGATAGCGAACATAGCTAACTAAAGTCCCCAACAATGGCGTTAATGATGAGCAGTGAGTATACCCTATGCCCAACCATATGAATCACTAGCATTCACTAAGCAATCCGGTTGAATTTTGTAGACTTTAGGTCTTTAAGTACACTAGGTTCTAGGAGGTGAATCTAACTATTTCAATCATTGTCTTCTTAGTATTACTTGTGAAGTGCAAGTGTATGATTAAGTGTAATTGAGGCATATGATTTTTATCATGTTATCTTTTATAATTTAAGTAATCTAAGAAGAATAATAATATAATTAAATGCTTAAGTAATCTAATAAATAGCCAATATTTAGCTAATCCTAATATAAGCATCCATTTCCACTTGTTGTACACATCTTGAACACATTATAGCACTACTGGGTTACCAAGTGTTAAGCGCTACTAGGATTACCAAGCATTAAGCATACACTCGAAGAGGTAATACTTATGTTCACTATTTAATCAATATTAATTACTTAAGTAAAATTCATTAAAGTAATGTGCATGAATAATAAATGCATAAGAAAACATGAATCTATTCCAAGTGTTGCAAGATTTTATTAGAAAAGCTCATCTTTATCACCATTCACATTGAGGTGCTCAAGTACATCAATGCTTGAATAAAGATCCATACAATTCTTTGACTCCTATTGTGGGCACTTAGAAAATATTCTAACTTTTAGAAGAAAACAATGCAAGAGCTTTACTACAATTAATGGAAGAATGGGATGAATCGTGCACCCAAGTGCTATATTTATAGGTAGGCATGCATCCTACGATATCGAATATCTGATAACATAGCTTGGGCTATGATACTAGGGCTCTGATATTAGATCCTTGATATTGGAGATTTGATATTGGGGCCTAGGAAGAATATGATTCATTAGTCACCTATCACTTGAAAACATCTAAGAAACCTTGTACAATGCTTACATCACGTTATCATCAAAACATAATAACAATATCCTCCTTTTAATGATGATAATAGCTAATGATAGGTGACTTAAAAAGAATTTGTAAAAAAAATTTACCAATTTAATTCATACTTAAGAAATTATTATACTTTTCTACAATTCTTCTAAAAAAAATTTACCAATTTAAGTCATACTTAAGACATCATTATAATTTTGTACAATTCTTCTAAAAACATTTACCAATTTAAGTCATACTTAAGACATCATTATACTTTTCTACAATTCTTCTAACATATCATGTTCATGTTATGTCTTGGGATGTACTTATAGTCAAATATTTTTAGGTAAAATTTACTTCATCTCTACTATTCCATGCTCATTCTTCTTTGTGATATCTAATAGAAGGTTTCTAATGTTTAATTTAGGATTGATCATGCTTAGCCAAGTTCTTCTCATGATGATTTAGAGTTCTCCCTTGATGCTTCCAACATGAATGATCAAGAAATCAACATGATTGGACTATCCACTAATGGTGGTTACAACATCATCAACCTAACAAATGGCACTATGAAAAAATAATTTGCTAGCTCTATTATGACATTACTTTTTTTTAACAATGGAAAATTTTAAGCTTTATACAAATATTAAGAAATGAAATCTACATGTAAACTTGAATCTACAAGAGCTTTAAATGATAGATTTACTATGATTTGCAAATATATCAAGTGACTGCTAGGATCTCTTTTTTTTTTATAGAAGAATTCTTACCTTAATCCAATTAAATTCTATGTGTAACCATGATGGTTTTTATAGTAGTCTCTGTAGATATTTTTCCTACAAGCTAGATCTATTAATTAAAATAAGGCATATTAATTGCACTAGTTTCCATAACTTATTATGCTCCTAATAATTGAGATGGATCAATGGATCCATTATAATTATCCACAAACTTAGAAAACATCTTGAAGATTTGACATGTTCTGAGCTTATTTTTAGGATTGATTGTTTAATTGGCTTTGTCAATGTAACCTTTTTGATGGATGATTTGATGCATCAACATAATGTCTAGTCTTGTGTATATAAATGCACAAACCCATCGCATTTATGGCACATTATGTCATTAGTGTATTGAGTTCTTATAGTTTTCTTTCACTAGAGTTAGAATATTTTCTAAGTGCTTGTAGTAGGACTTCAAGGATTATATGAATCCTTATTCAAGCATCAATGTCCCTAAACACTTTGATGTCACAGCAATAAAGATGAAATTCTTGGAACTCCTTATAGCACTTAAGAATATATTAATGCTTTTTTTCATGTACTTTATATTCATGTTTTAATTAATACATTTAATAATAAACACATAAGTCTAATTACCTTGAACATACCATTAATGCTTGGTAATACTAGTGGTGTTATCGCTTCATTTGCCTATTAGCCTAAGACTTGGTATGGCAAGTAGCGCTTATAACGAGTTTACGATGTGTATGGCAAGTGGGCTTAGATTCTTATGTTAGGTTAGTTAGCTTAGGAACTATTAGCTGGCTAGATAATTAGTTTATCAACCACTTACCTTTATTTCCACTTAGACATAGAAATATAAAATATATAAAATATAAATAAATATCATGTGCCTTGGCTTACACTTAACCATAAAATTGAACTTACATAAGTGAAGCCAAGAAGATAATGATCAAGTCTCTAAGACACTATCTTTTCCCATTGGTGCATTTAGGAGCTAAGTCCATAAAATTTGATTGGATCATTGGTGAATGCATGTCATTTGTATGGTTGGCAAAGGGATTACTTGTTGCTCATCATTGGCGCTATTGATGGGGACTTAGACTAGCTAAGTATGCTACATAATAAAGATAGTGAAATCATCTAAAGACATTGTAAAGAATAACTAATGTTAAATTATTAACAAAGGTAAAAGATAAAAAGCACACTATTTTTAAGTAATCACTAATATGGCTTCTTCTTGTAGGGAAAAATCTCCACTGCCACCCTTTGGTGGATCCAATTGAAGAAAAGAAGGTCCAAAAACACTAGTGTCCCAATAGTTTTAGGTTGTCTTGTCTACACCCATCCAGATCCTTAGACTCTAGATTTCACCTTCATCTTGTATTAGGATGAGTAGTTGTGATGGAGGGACATGGAAGGCAACATCATGTTGCCTCTTGACCAATTTTTTTCTATGATGTTATTAAATAATCTCATCAAGTTTGGCATTGCTTGACTTAATGTTGAGTATGAGGTCCAAGATCACCTCTATTAGGATTATCATCTCACAAAGGCCCAACAGAAGAAAGATCGGTAGATGGAAGCTCAATATGAGACTTCAAAGAGTAAAAGGTTTCCTACCTACTTGTTCTTATAACCATGTAGAGAGGGTAAGGAATTCTTTCTAGGCTAGTCCTAATACACTAATTCTATCCCTTTCGGTGATGGGAATACCCTTAACCAACGATTTCAGTCAAATGTGAATAACCTTGGTGATAAGAAGAATGGGTCTTAAGATTAGGGGACCTCAAAAGATGGGAGCCACAACCGATCACCCAAAGGCAAGAATAATGACAAGCATCAAGAGAAGAATAAACATGGTGATTGAGGTGGGAATTAAAGAAGAGGAGCTAGTAGGCATCATTTTGGTGTTGATTGTCCTTCCTCTTTACCTTCATCATCATCCTCATTTTCTTCCTCCTCTAACTTCGATAAGAGAAGCATAGGTTAGGACCATGGAAAGAATAGCATTAGACTAGAATCAATAGACCAATCCATCACTATTTCTTTGGAATTGGTGGAAGACATCATGATCACCATTTGTGGGTGGTCCTATCCTACTGATTTTTTGATGACCCACATGGAAAACTATAAAGGGGACGTTCCTATCATCATGGGAAGAACATGGTTGAGTATCATCAATGCTAGGTTAGGGATTTGAGACCTTTTCTTAAAGATTTCCAAGGAAAATGAATTTGGCAAGATTGAGAAGAAATGAGTTCCATGCATAGCATATAGTGACATGGGGTATCCTTGCATACAAAGACTATGGATCATCAAAGGTGCATCACTTCAAGCATGCAATCATTGTGCAGAGATGATAGAAATTCAAAGGTGTCTGTACGTAGTAGCTACTAGATAGGAGGATACCTAGCGGCTAACAACAAATAATGAGGATAGATCAATAATATGCATGAAACCTCCTGAGAGCCTCACTAGCTCCTATGTTGAAAGAATGAAACTCTCTAGCGTGCAAAGTGAAATCAATTGGGGAGAGTTGGAGATCCATGAAACTTTCAAGAAAGAGCCCAATGAGTTGAAGACTCTATTAGCAAGAATGGAATATGCATTTCTGAATAATGGCATGCTGGTAATAATCAATGCCACACTTCTGAAAAGAAGAAGAAATTATTAAAAATTATGCAAAAATGGCCAATAGGCTTTGCTTGGTCATATCATGAGCTAATAGGAATTGATCATTAGATATGCTAGCATAGAATCTATACAGACTCCTTAATCAAGCTAAAGAGGTAGTTGCAAAGATGATTGAACCCAAGCCTTAAGAAAACCATCAAGGAGAAGATTGAATAACTCCTCAAGAAAAGGTTGATCTACCTAATTGTAAATGGCAAGTGGGTTAGTGCACTTGCTATTGTACCAAACAAAGGAGGAAAGTGACGAGTCTATATAAACTTTGGGTTGTTAAACATGGCAACCTACAAAGATCAATTTCCATTGTCATTTGTGGACCAGGTGTTGGACACCATTGTGAGGCATTATTATGATAGTTTTCTAGATGGTTTTAGTGGCTATAACTAAATCTAGATAGCACCAGAGAACTAGGCCAAAAAAATATTTACAAGTCCTTGGGAGAATTTTGCATACAGGAAGATACCCTTTGACCTATGCAATTTTCTTACCACATCTCAATAATGTGTCCTAAGAATCTTCCAACAATAGATTGGTAGTGGGGTAGAGGTCTTCATGGATGACTTCTCTACCTATGGGGTAACCTTTGAGCAAGTCTTGGATTGTCTTGAGTAAGTGCTTCAATGATGTGTGGAGATGAACTTGAGGTTGAATTGGTAGAAGAGGCACCTAATGGTCCAAGAGGGAAGTGTCTTGGGGCATTATATTTCAAACAAAGGGATCAAGATAGATCCAAAAAAAGGTAAGGGTCATCCAAGGAATAACTAGACAACTAGAAATAATGAAAGATATGAGGTCATTCCTTAGTCATACTAGTTACTATAGGTGCATCATTGAAAACTTCTCAAAGATTATCAAACCATTGGTGGAACTCGCAAAGAAAGGTGCTTCATTGAAAACTTATTAAAGATTATCAAATCATTGGTGGAGCTTGCAAAGAAAGATGCACCATTCATTTGGACCCAAGAATGTAAGAATGCATTCTAGTAGTTGAAGTAGAAACTTGCAAAAACTCTAATTATATGAACACCAAATTGGTCCAAGCCATTCCACATCATGATAGATACATCAAATTATGCCTTGGGAGTTATTATTACATAGATGGATGATCAAAAACATCCATACTACATTCACTATGCAAGCAAGAGCATTGTAGATGCAAAACTAAACTACACCACCACTAAAAAAGGGCTTATGGAAGTGGTGTACATGTTGGAGAAATTCAGGTACTATGTGCTTGGATACAAAATTTTTGTGTACTTCGTAGATAATGCCATCAGATTCTTGATGAACAAGCCAATGATGAGACCCCATGTCATATGGTTGCTAGTGATCCTTCAAGAGTTTGGTTCAATAATGATTGCCTAAAAGAGAATTGAGAATGTCATGGCTGACCACTTGTCTTGGTTAAGATGGGATAGCAAAGAGAATGAGAGCTCACTATCTAATCAATTTCCTAATGAACTTCTCTTTATTAGTGCTATTGCTTTTCAAAATCATAAGGAGATAAACTAGTATAATTACATCCTCTCCTATCTCCTCATACAGTAGATGCCACAAGATTAGGGCAACAAGAAGAAACAAAAGCTTCTTCATCAGGATAAAAAAATTTATGAAAATCAATGGCAACCTCTATAATAGTTGCATAAATGGCCTAGTACAATGGTGTGTCCCTAATGCTGATAAATTTTGAGTCCTCCAAAATGCAAATGAAGGCCCTTATGAGGATCACTATGCTAGAAGGAGGAAAACCATTAAGATTCTCATGGTAGGATATTATCAGCCCATGATCTTTAAGGATGCCCATCATTTCTTCTATTCTATTGATAGGTGCCAACATGATGGAGGGATGACTGCATGTATGGAAGAGTCTCAGCAATGAATCTAACTAATAGAACCTTTTAAGCTTTGGGGGGTTGACTTCATGGGACCCATGAATCCCATGTTAAATGAAAAGGCATACATCATCGTGGTAGTTGACTATTATATCAAATGGGCTAAATTCACTACCATTATTGACTATTCATCTTCTATGAAAATACAGTTTGTACAACAAAATGTTGTAAATAGGTTTGGTATGCCATGAGTCCTAATTTCAAATAATGGAATAGACTTTATTGGTGCCGCTTTTTGAAAGCTCATGCAACTCTTGAAGGTTGAACATATATTGACAACTCAATACCACTCCCAAGCCAATGTTAAGTTGGGATCACTAATAGGAAAATTTCCAAAATGCTAACATGTACAATTAGTAAATATAGGAAGGACTACAGTAGTAAACTCAATAATGCTCTTTGGGCTTATCATTTAACATGGAAACTTTCTATTGGCTGTTCTCCCTATGAGTTAGTGTACCAGAGAGTTCCAACTTTTTCCATTTAAACTAAGCTTCGTACATTTTCAATATCCTATGACCTTGACCTAGACTTAAGTCTAGTCCAAAGAGAAAGATTGATAAATATCAACACGTTAGACAAGAATAGATTAGTGGCCCTATCATTGAATGAAGTGCATAAGGCACACAACAAGCAACACCATGACCTTAGAATAAGGAAAGTAAAGCTTCAACTAGGGGATAAGGTATTTTACTAGAACCCCATGCATGTACCATAATGGACAAAATTTCAAACGCTATGGAAGGGCCTTCACATTATAAATGAAACTTTCCCATCTAGGACCATGGTGATCTACTATCCTTCCAACCTGAATAAGAGGTTATTAGTCAACATCCAATAACTTAAAACTTTCTTGGAAACATGGAAAACTAGTGGAAATAATGCCTCAACAAATTTTCAAGCATGTTTAATTTTTTAGATCTCTCCCTTCTAGCTTAATCATGGGGGAGACAACCATCCATGCTAGCATCCTATAATTGGCTCAGTTTTTTCAACTTTTTTTTTACACCATTTTTCATATGTTTTCCTTTTTCTTGAGTATTTTGCAATGTCTTTTATATTTTGATTGATTTGGATTTTCTTACGTCTTTTTCTTCTTTATTACATCAAGACATTGGTGATGAACATAGTTGCTAATTGATGGTGGTTAATTGAATTATATTATTTAAAATAATTATTTAATGACTAGATTTCATTATTAAATTTTAACATTGATTAATGGAACATTTGTTTTTTCATGATACGAGGTAATGAACTCACCTCATCCACCCATTCCTCTAAAAACCCATGGTGTTTTCTCATTTTGGAAGCACGAGGTCCTTTGTTAATAACAAGTTTAAAAGAACTTGTAACCTTGGTATTCTCTAGATTTGAAGTAAATTAAGTGGAGTTGACAAGGGTGTGATTTTAAGGGATTTTTTTTTTCTTTTGTACCTACCTATTGTCTTAAGTTTTATGGGTACTGTCATTGATTCCTCTTCATTCCTAGCATTGACCAATAATAGAAAGTAATTTCTTTGCATGGTGTGGTTCCCATGAAAAAAACAACAAACATGGGAATTCAAAACACATCCCTTAGATGACATAATGAGCTACAAGCACTAGTTATGGGGTTAGAAGGGCATGCTAGCCATGCATAAAGGCACCCCTCTAACTAAGGCCATCTTCACTTCTTGCTTCTCTTTTCTTCTCTATTTTGGAATGGTGGATGATCTTTAAGGGTGTTCATGAGCTTTAGGAGGTTGAACAATCTCAATGTGCCAATGCAAGATCATTGGAAGTGGATGGTCTTGATTTCAACTAGGGATGGGATGATATCAGTTCACCTTAATCACAACCTCCATAAAGGACTTCATGTGACTAGAATGTGGAACTCCATTCCATCCTATCTCTCACCATAAATTTGGTCCATTTTCCATCTCACTATCTTCTAGCATGATTAATCAATGTGTCCATTTTATATGTCTTAATTCTTTGATGTTTTCTTAGGTGATTTGATTTTTAACAATCCATGATCATTAATCATCCTTAGGGCCTATAGACTCCTTGGTCTGAGGGCTTGCAAGGGCATTAAAGTCATGGGCCTACTATGGTAAGGATCCACTTGTAGACTATTTGGTATGGATGGTTAAATTTTCTATTCCTTAGTCATTTTCTCTTTCAAATCTGTTGCTTTCCATCTTGGAGCATATAGTTTTTTTACACTCCTTGGTAATCAACTCCACCAACATCTCCTTGTCCCAACTCAATTTCAAGCCCTCTTCATTGATTTATCCTTATTCTAGGCTTTTCTAGGCTCCTCTAGACTCTAATTTCATTGCCAAAGTATTTTCCCATACTTAACATTTTAATATGCAAGAATTGCTTTATTGCTACATCAACGCATCCCTGTTGATGTAGCCAAATGCATTGATGCATCCTTGTTGATGGAGCATAAAAATAGTAAAAATACGCGTAAGCACTTAGCCATTTTTGCACATTTACACCATAACGTGAGGGGATTTTTTACATTTTTCTTAGCCTAGAGCACCTTCCAAGTGCCATATGATGAAGTGTTAAAGTGTCATGTTGACGAGCCCCCATTGACATGGCTTCGTCGACAAGCCTCCATCGATGTCCTGTTGCCCCATTGAGAGGGCCATGTTGATGTAGTGTTTATTGTGTTTATGGGGCCTTGTCAATGTACCTCCACAATAAAGTCCATAAATAAGCACTCACTAGCCATGTTTATGAAAGGTCAAGTCATAGTTGTAGTAGAGCTCTTGTAGTTTTGTCATTTGAGAGTTAGAATATTTCTTTAAGTGTTCATAGGAGGAGTCAGAATGTGTATAGATCTTTATTCAAGTATTGATGTACCCCAGCACACTAGTGTGAATGATAATAAAGACAAGCCTTTTGATCAAACCCTGTAGCACTTGGAATAGATTAATGATTAAATTCTAAATTTACTATTTTCATTAACTATGAAATTAATTAAGCTAAAATAGAATTTAATTGATTAATTAAGTAATTAAGCTAAATATATTAAATACATAAGCATGACTGCTTTGACTAGAACATATAACACTTGGTAATCCCAACAGTGCTTAACACTTGGTAGTCCAATAGTGTTGTATGCCTTTAGGACATATACAGAAAGTGGGATAGGATACTTATGTTAGGATTAGTTAGAGATCAATTAATTAGTTAGATTAAATTAGCTATTTAATTACTTCATTTCCCTATTTTAAACCAAAAGTAACATAAAACATAAAATAATAAAAAATATATGCCTTGATTACACTTAACCATACCTTTATACATCATAAGTGTAATTGGAAAGATAACGAATGACTGTTAGGGTAAGTTCATTTCCTAGAGGCTAATGTACTGGAAGACATAGAGTCCATGGAATTCAACCAAATTGCATGTGAACGCTTAGTGACTCGTATGGTTGAGTGTAGGGATATTTGATCACTCATCATTGGCACCATTGCCAATAACTTCTTTTTGTTTGAACATGTGCTATCTAGGTTTAGTGAACATCATTAACATTGTTGGATGAACCCTAAGGTTAAAATCATTCTCATGATAAATATAATCACATAAGCACATTGATATCTTATTTATATTACAAAATTTCTTCTTCTCACAGGTGTAATGATACTAAACTGCTAATTCCTTAAGAGTGTAAGGTGGTCTATACTCATCCAAAGGAGTATGTGCTTGACTTCACCTTCATCTTGCATCAGGATGAACAACTGCAATGGAAAGATATGGAAGGCAACATTGTAATGCCTCTTGATCAATTTGTGCTAGTGATGCTACTTCAAACTCTTAAGAGCTTGGGTATCCAAGATCTTCAAGAGGAGTATGTTATGCATGATTACAACTACCAAGACTACTGTTCCATTGAAACACAACGTAGGAGAGATGGACACTAGGAGAAGCACCATGAGATTTTGAAGGGAAAACATCCCACCAGTCCCTTGTTCTTGCTTAACTAGAATGAGAATGAGGACCTTCCCTCTAGGGGTTTTCAAGATGAAGATTCTCCACCCCTTGTTATTAATGATGGGGGATGTGGTCTTGAATCTATAGTTCACTATTAACAATCCAGGTTCAAGTAAAAATGGAAGTCAAGGCAAGGGCTTAGACAAGCATCAAGATTATAAAAAAACTAATGAATGTGGTTGTGGCAATCATAGAGGAGTTGGCAAACACCATGATGGTGGTAGTCCTCCTTCCTCTTCACCCTCTTCATCTACATATTTTTCTTCCTCTATGAGCACCTAACTACTCTAGACCATTCCATATCATTATGGATGCATCTAACTACGTCTTGGGAGCCATGGTTACATAGTTGGATGATAAGAAACATTCATATTACATCCACTACATAAGTCGAAGCATTGTGGGTGCACAACTGAACTACACCATTGTAGAAAAAGAATTGATGATAGTGCTATTTTCTCTAGAGAAGTTTAGGCACTATGTGCTTGGATATAAAGTGTTTGTGCACATGGACAATACTGCCATTCACTTCTTCATGAACAAGCCAATAGTGAGCCCTTGTGTTATATTGAGGCTAGTGATCTTGCAAGAATTCGATCTTACAGTGGTAGATCGAAAGGGAACTGAGAATTTGGTTGCTGACCACTTGTATTAGTTGCGATGGGATAATAAAGAGGAGGAAAGCTCACTATTTGATTTGTTTCTTGATGAACTTCTCTTTTTTGGTGCAATAAATGAAAAAATTCCCATAGAACCAAAATGATATGATGGCATCCTCACCTATCTTGTCACTTAGGAGATGCCACAAGACCTAGACCTTAGGAAGAAACAACAAGTTTTAATCAGGCCAAGCACTTTATGGAAATCAATGGACACCTTTACAAAGTGTGCACTGATGACTTGGTTCCTTGATGTATCCCTGATGTAGATCAATTGCACATTCTCTAGGATGCTCATGAGGATCCTTGTGAAGGCCACTATGCTAGGAGATGCATAGTCATAAAAATCTTGATGGAAGGATATTATTGATCCACGATCTTTAGGAATGTCCACTAATTTGTTCGATCCTATGAATGCTATCAACAAGATGGTGGGATGACTACACAAATGGAGGATCCTCAATAGTGGATTTAACCACTAGAACCCTCTGACATATGGAGCATAGGTTTCATGGGTCCCATCACATTTATGTCTAACAGAAAGGTGTATATAATTTTCGTTGTCATTGACTACTGTATCAAATTGGTAGAAGTCGTAGTTGTCATCAACTGTACATCATCCACTATTGCTTGATTTATACAAACAAAATATTATAATAGGTTTGGGGTGCTACTTGCACTAATTTTTGATAACAAAACCCATTTTACAGGTGCTACTTTTTGAAAACTTATGCAACACTTGGGGGTTGAACATAAATTAATGACACCCTATCATCCCCAATCCAATGGTCAAGTAAAGATGACTAACAAGGAGATCACAAAGATTCTAACAAGAACTATTATCAAATATAAGAGAGACTAAAGCAAAAAACTTAATGATGCTCTTTGGGCCTATCACTCAACATGAATACTCCCTATTGGCTACTCTTCCTATGAGCTAGTGTATGGAAAATTCCCAATACTTCCAATTTAATTCGAGCTTCATACACCCTCAACTACCTACGACCTAAACCTTGACCTAAGTATGGCACAAGAAAAAAAGATTGAACTTAAATGTGTAGGACAAAAATCAATTAGTGGCCCTATCCTTGAATGATGTGCATAAGGCATTCAACAAACGACATCATGACCTTAGGATATGGAAAGAGAAATTTCAATCAGGCTATAAGGTTCTTTATTGGAATCCCACACACATACCTTAAAAAAACAAATTTTGAACATTGTGGAAGGGGTCTTATATAATTGATGAAACCTTTCCTTCTAGGACCATGATTATATACAAACCTAAAAGTTCAAACAAGAAGTAGTTGATCAACATCCAACAGATAAAGCCTTTCCATGAGCCTAAGCAAGCTAGTGTAACAAATACTTCAACAGATGAACAACTATGCTCAATTTTGTAGATCTCCTCTTTCCAACTAAGTCATGGGTAAGATGGCCATTTGTGCTAATCATATACGTGGATCCTCAGTTTTTCTATTTTTTGTTTTACACATTTTTATCTTTACAAATTATTTATGTTACACCTTTTTAATTTTAAATTTTTTTCCTATTTTACACCATCACTAGTACATTTAAATTTTTCTTGAAGATTTTACACTTTCTTATATATTTTAATTTATTTTAGTATGATTTTATAATTTTTGTTAATAAACATGCTTTGTGCTAATAGGACATAGTGGTGCTATAGCTATTACTAATGGTGGTTTGTGCTTAATGAAATGTCTAGTTTCTATTTTTGAACTTTTGTACTGATGGCTAAGACATGGTTTCTTTTTCATGGAATAGGAAATGAGTCCATGACATCTGCCCATCCACAAACTCTATTGTTTTCCTTGTTTTGGAAGTATGAGGTTCCTTTCATTAAATAAACTTTTAATAAATTTATGACCTTGGTAGTTTCCAGAATTGGAAAGGATTCAAAGGTTTGCATAGGATGTAAATTCAAGGGTATTGAATATTCTTTGTACTCTTCTACTTACTCAAGTGCATGAGTGTTTTTATGGATTTCTTACCATTCTATGTTGACCAATAATAGGAAGTTGAATAAGTCTTTACATGGTGTGGTTCCCATAAAAGAAAAACTAAAAAAAAAAGAAAAAAAAAGGAAAAAAAAAAGATGATGAGAATTCAAAGCACATCACTTAGACAAATAAATGGGCTACAAGCACAGGTGGAACTAGAAAGATATGTTACCCATGATTGAAGGTCCCCTCTAACTAAGGTCCTCTCTCACTTCTTGCTTCTCTTTTCTTCTATTTATGGAATGATGGTTATTCTATGGGAGAACTCTTGTGTCTTGAGGAGGTGGATCAATCTTGAAGTGGCAATGTGAAGTCACTAAAAGTGATTATTTTTAGTTTGGACTAAGGATGGATCTTTTTTGGTCATTTAAACAAAAATTCACAAGGGACTTCTTATGATCTTAATTTAGAATTCCATTCTACCTTCTCCATCATTTGTCCATGTTACCCGTAACTTACCTCACTACTAGTGTCCATGTTCTTGTTTGGTGTCTTTGCTTGATGTACTTGAATTCTTTGGTAGAATCTTCCTAGTTTTTGTCCTTAACTTCTATCAACCATTAATCACCTATGGTGCCCATGGACTCCTTAGGTTGAGGTTGTAAAAGAACAAACAAGGCATGTGCCTGCTATGGGGAGGATCCACTTGCATATCTCTTGGTTGGGTTTGTTAAGCACCTTATCCTTAGGCATTCTTGTAATCAAAATATTTCATTCATCCATTTTCTATATCCAACCATGTGTTGCTTTACATATTTTCCTTAACTTACATATTCTCCATCAAATTTTTGAATTTTTGGGCTTTCAAAGATCCTCTTCAATGATTTCATCATATTCTTGGCTTTTCTAGGGCTCCATAGAACCCAAATTCATTTAAAAATTCCTTGTATTTTTTGAAATATTAAAAATTAAAAATTTTATTTACCGACCTTGTAAACGGGGCCCCATCGATGGAGCCCATATGTATATGAGGCCTTGCATACATGACCTCATTGACGTACCACAAAAATACCATAAATATTCATGACCCTCAAAAATTTTCACATTTACTCATAAATGCCAAGGGAGTTTTTCAAACTTTCAGAGCCCAAAACCTTCCGCAGCCCATAACTTTCTAATCATTTATCCAAATCATTCTATTCTTCAACCTTGTAGCTCCCAGAGTTAAGCTCTTAGTTGTGGGGCCCACAAATTTGTCATTTTTGACAAAACCTCTTTCACCATTTTTCTAACTCCCACAAAGGTTTAACTAAGAAATCAAAATTTGAACACCAAATTACAGAAGTTAAATCCTTCCAATGAGCTCCTATGACATTTGTAATAAAAATTAATTACTAGAATAAGAATAAAACAATCAATCTACCATGGTCTAACTGTAGCCAAGTGTAACTAACTAACAAGAAAAGGTATTCAAATATTCAAAGTTACACATTATAACTATAGGGTGCACCAAAAGGCAAACACACACAAGAAGGAGGATCATCTTAACCAAGGGAGAAATTGCTAATAATGGGAAGGGGCCAAGAACAGGCCCGAGAAGAACCAATTACAATCCATGCCATGTGACCTATTAGGGAAGAGGCTTAAGTGGAATCTATTCATTAGATTCCAAAACCAGTAGCACCAACAACACATTGCAATCAAGATGAGGCTCCATATTAGCAAGAAAACCTTGAGGTGACCTTGAAAAATGCTTTCCTAACTTAAATCAGATCAAGGGAGGTCTAGAAGATGGTGCTTCAAGAGTTAAACTTTGGCTCTTTCCTAGAGCAAGCACCTAAGGAGGTATAGGACCAACTGAAGACCTCTTCCATGTGGTCAATTTCACTTCCAGTGGAGAGTGGTATATGGGAGAGATGTTCTTATTATGGAATAATAAGCAGGTTGGTTCAATAGTCAAATTCAAGAACATTTAGTATCCTACTTTGTGCAGGCCATTGCTGAAGCACTTAGGTTGCCAGAAAGTAGGGTGAATCTTACTAAGATTTTGATGCAAGAGGACTCCAACATCAAAAAAGAATGGGTTCAATAATGCTATGGTGTCCACTATAGGATTGTATCCTTTCACCTAAACCCCATGGTGAGGCTTAGTAAGATCACTACTTTTTTTGCCCATGCATGCACTACTTTGAGTGGAAGATTCCCTCTCAACCTTCCACAACTGATCTATTTGGAGATAGAGAAGTGGTTTAAGGAAAATAAACATGGAAGAAAGGCACTTCCCTTCCCATGCCTCATAAAAAATTATGTTGAAAGGGAGAGATAGTTTGCTATACAAATGATGCTATTTGATGCACTTTGATTGCTAATTGGGCAGAGATGATGAAGGATAAGACACCTACAACAACTATTTAACAAGAGGACTGGTAGCCACCACCTCCACCTACCACTTTGAAGACTATGTTGAACATCACTACAACATCCCAATGGTTGTACAAGTACTAAAAATGGTTGTTAAGTGAGTAAGAGCAATAAGCAATCACCAGTGGTGGGAAGCCATCTATATACTAGCTTGCGAAGAGTTACCTAAATGAGGTGGCCCAAATAATCAGGTTAATGGGAGGAGGTGGATCTATTTTCTTTGCCTAACAAACGTAGTTGTCCCCGAGGTCAAATTCTAGCACTAGAGAGATAACGATATCTCTCTTAGAACAATAGCCACTCCCAAAAATTCTTGGCAATGCTATGACCCTCTTGGTGCACTTAGAGGAAGGTGAGCTGGTAATAGTACTAGTGATGTAGCACCAAGGGCAAGAAAAAATAGTAGAGGTGGTTTTTAATAGAATTTTCAAAATACTCAATGCACCTGCAACATCTATACTAGACATCACTACACTTAAAGATGTGTAGACATCCATAGGGATCATAAGTGAGAGATTAAGCATATCATAATATGAACAGCTAGTGGGCCAATTGGTGGGAATCAAGCAACCACTTCTAGATGTCTTTGATCTTCCATATAGTAGTACTACAGCCTAGTCAAAGCTTCTAGAGGCAAGGGATGAGAACATAATTTTGGAAGGGCAACTTGAAATAGCCAAGGAGCTAAAGGAACATTTGGCTACTAAAGTTGCTGAATTGAAAGCCTAGATTCACAACCTTGCATTTCTCAACCTAGCATTGAAAAGAGGTAAAGATCTAGAATAGCTTCACACTAGGTTGAAAGGGATTGAGGGTGAGATAAAGATGACAATGTTCTATCGATCCCTAGTAGAGGCTAGCTAGCACAAGATTTAGAAGGCATTGGATTTGACCCACTAGGAGACTATGCAACTAATTGTAGAAAACCATTGCCTACAAAATGTTGATGCACATAAACAAGTTGACCAATTTTATCCATCAACAGTAGGAGCAACTAAATAGAGCGAATGTAGAGCTAAGAAGATTGGTAGTTGAGAATAGAAGCCTCTTCATGGAGGAGGTCCATGCCCTTTGGTAGAAGGCTGCAATAGAAGTAGTTTCCTAGAAATTAGAGGTTTTCAAATTTAAGAGAGTTAAGGATCATTTCAAAAACTAGGTTAGCCTATAGAAAGAAGTAAATGAAACATATTTAAGTGGTGAAGGTAAAGGTGAATGAGATCCTCTAACAACTTCAACAAGGACACAAATTATGGCAGCCCATCATTGATGGGATTGATCAGTACAATAAAGCAAAAATTTACCTAATGAAGTTGTAGATACAGAAAATGATGAAATACATGGAGCTAGCCAATCTCTAGTATGCAAACTTGGCTATGTTGACTATTGGATAGCCATTGTTAGAATTGGAAAAGTAGGTGGCTAGTTCATACTTATTGTACAAGGCTGAGTTCAAGCATCACAAGGACACCAAACAAAAGCTTGTGGTGGAAAACACTGAACTTGAGGTTCTCAAGGGAAAATACACTGATAAGAGATTTCCTTGCAAGAACTTGGCCAAAAGAATGAATGACTACCAGGGGCTGTAGAATGCAGTGAGGGTGGTTGATGTCGATTGCAAATAATTTGTTGCCTAGTTTATCATAATTAAGAGGTTGTTACTAGTAATTCCATATGTGTGGGATATCCCCATTCCAACCCACATTTGTGATGCCATGTGGATTGTGAATGATCCCCTAGAGCAAGCCAAAGAAGATGAAGGCATTACTAAATGCCTTTCATCTTCCATAAGAGGTAGTAACTGTACTAGGACAACCACTATTACCTTAGACACCACACATGCCTGAAGTTGGCAAAGGTCCTTTAGAACCTTAGGAGACTCCACCGCCTAGGATTATTTGATCTTCTGAACCACCTTCATGCTATTAGAGGATGCGCTATCTAGTTTTGAGTAGTCATGTCATGGTGTTCAATTTTGTGTGTCACGAACATCACCAACTATTTATAAGATGTTGATTTGTACACTTGTCATATACTTTTGTTATGTTAAGAATTAGTCAATAATTCCATACCTTTCCAATTTTGTAAAGGAACTCAAGGATGAGTTTTCATTCAGTCATGGGGGTATGATGAAGCATCAAAGTGTCACGTCGATGGATCCTTGTTAACGTGGTCTCATCAATGGGCCCCCATTGATGTAGCCATGTCTATGTGGTGTTGCCCTATTGACAAGGCCACGTTGACATAGAATTTGCTACATTTATGAGGCCCCATTGACAGAGCTTCACAATAAAGTCTATAAATACATGCTCACCAATTGTGTTTATGGTTGGCTAAGTCATAGTTATAGCAAAGTTCTTACAGTTTTGTCATTTGAGAGTTAGAATATTTCTCTGAGTGCTCGCAATAGGAGTAAAGAAGTGTATAGATATTTATTCGAGCATTGATGTACCTAAGCACACTAGTGTGAATGACAATAAAGATGAGCCTTTTGATTATACCTTGTAGCACTTGGAATAGATCAATGATTTACTTCTACATTTATTGTTTTCATTAATTATGTAATTAATCAAGCCAAACTAGACTTTAATTAATTAATTAAGTAATTAAGCTATATAGATTAAACACATAGGTACAAATGCTTCGAGCATAACACACATCACTTCGTAATCCCAGCAATGCTTGACACTTGGTAGCCTAGTAGTGTTGTATGCATTCATGATGTGTACAAAAAGTGGGATCAAATACTTGTGTTAGGATTAGTTAGAGGTTAATTAATTAGTTAGATTAAATTAGATATTCAATTACTTCATTTCCCTATTTTAAAGCACCAAGAACATAAAACATATAATAATAAAAATCATATGCCTCAATTACACTTAACCATACCTTTGTACATCATAAGTGTAATTGGGAAGACAACAAATGACTGTTAGGGTAAGTTCATTTCTTAGAGGCTAGTGTACCAGAAGACATAAAGTCAATAGAATTTGACTAGATCATGTGTGAACTCTTAGTGATTCGTATGGTTGAGAGTAGGGATACTCGCTGCTCATCACCATAACTTGCCAATCACTTGTCTAAATTAACCTATTCTTCAACCCACATGCTACCAATAGTGAACTTTACATCGTGGGAATCACAATCCTATGGTTTATGATGGAAATATTTTTGAAATTTTTCTAACTCTCCAAGGTTTAACTAATAAAATAATATTAAAAATCACTAATCTACACTAAGTTAAACCTCATCGACAAACTTGGGTAGCTAAATGAATAAAATAATAAAACAACCAATCTACCATGATTACAACTAGCTTAAGTTTAACTTGTCCAAAAGAGAAAATATATCAAAAGTACTAAAAGCTATACATAAAACACTAATCCTTGGTTATGTTTGTGATCACAGATGGCACTAGAAAGAGGAACACAAGGAGAAGGACCATTTTAACCAAGGGAGAAGTAGTTGAGAGGAGGAAGAGACTAGCACCCACAATAGCCCTAAGAAGGAGAGATCAAAACACATGTGACAGGACCTATTTGGCAGGAGCTTAAGGTGGAATCTTTCTATCAAATTCCCATAGTGAAAATAGGCTAGTCTAGAAAAGATGAGATGCCAAGGCCTGAGCCTAATTTAGAGGTCACATTGACTGATGAGTCATGAATTGTTGGCTGCAATATCGCACCCATGATATTGCATACGAGATATCATGTACGCAATATCACAGCCTAGATGCGATATCGGATACACGATATCATGGACTTTCTCCTCATATATAAATAAGAGGTAGGTGGATTTGGTTTAGAATCTAGTTTAAGTATTAAGGTAGGGACTTTTTGTTAGTTTTTCCTCTCAACCCTTTCTCCCAGTGCATGCTCGTAGTGTGATGATTGTAATTGTATGACATCCTTATTTGAGTGTGACATACTAGGACACGCACATGACTGGCAATAAAGATCGAGATTACTTCATCATTGCAGCATCCACTTAGCTTAATTATTTAATTGTTATTATTATTTATTGCTTTCTTAGTTAATATCTCTCTACCCTAATCTCCTAGTAACGCGGAATGAGTATGAATTAATCACGAGCATTGAAGTGTGACTACTTGGTAACCTAGTAGCATACCTAGGCCATGAGCTTGGTAATCCCAGTGGTAGTCATGCACAAGGTCCAAGATGTGTATGGATGATTAAGGAACGAATGCTCATTAAACTTAGGCTAGTTTAGATTCTCTCTCAGCCTCTCTCTCCTAGCTTAGTTGATATTATTTTCCATCATAGCTAGGAGTAGCATTAGTGTAGGAACACATCATACATCTCACTCTGGACTAAACCATATGTGACAAAGCTAATACTAGTCCAGGTGGGAAGACAGTGAACTGCGATCTACAAGTAAATATATAGATACCACAACTAGTCTATGTGCAGAGTTCGATCAGATCGTGCATGAAGGACTCGTATTCATATGGTTGAGTGTTGGGGTACCTCACCACTCATCATTGGCGCCGTTGCTAGGGATGCTGCTAGTTATCTAGATTAGTTATATTATACAAGGTCACTGTATAGGAATTAACGATATATCTTTTAGGAAGAAATAATTACAAAAAGTCACATACAAATTCACACACAATTTCACAACCATGCCTCTCCTACAAGACTACAAGAACACCATGTTTAGTGAGGCAATTCATTGGAGAACCAACGAATTATATGACAATGAAGATTGGAGTACGCAATTCGAGGTGGGGATTTCTTATAAACATAAACGAAGGCAACATCATTACAACATATGAAAGCATAACTTACTTGATGAAGATGAACCCCTATTGGCCACTACAAGCCTAACGCAAATACAAGAGGTTGTTCAAATCTTCTGTAGGCATTGTAAAGAGAGCCACCTACCCAGGCTCGATTTAAAAAACTTTCCCAATTTCTTAGGAGGCTATGACTTAGATCCTCAACAAAATTTACAAGTCTTATATGATTCTTGTGCATGGAACAACATTGATAATGGTTGGCAAAAACTCAAGCTCTTTCCTATGACACTCGTTGGCCAAGAAAAAGTATATTGTTAAAACCAAATTCAATTTGACATTGGCCAACAATGGTAGAACTCTTTAATAAAAGATATCAAACCTATGTAAGAGTGTCGGCCTTGAGAAAAAAAATCCAAGAGTGGAAACAAGCACAACATGAACCCTTGGACATGGCCTTAGAAAGATATTATGTACTGTTAAACAACTATCCAAGCCATGAGTTCTCCGAGGAAAGGCTAATGTACCATATCATTAATGGGCTTCATAATGAAACAAGAGAGACCCTAGGGATGTATGCCCAAGGTCAACTATACGAACTACGAACCCATCAATTCCAAGAGCTTATTAAGCAGGTAGTAAAAGAATAAGGAGAAATGGCTAGATGGGAGAGTGTTGAAAAACATCAACAAGAGCAAAATCTCAACTTAACAAAGGTCCATAATCACAAAAAGGAGAAATCAACCCTTCTCAAGGAGGAAGAACCATCTTTTCTAGTACAAAAATCATTAGATGAAATTGAGGCAAAGATCAATAAGATGCTGGAATGGATACAAAAAAAGTATGGAGAATATATCAATATTATTGGAGATAGGGTTTTGACAACCTGAGAAGTAGGAAAAAATATCATTAGACAATCGGAAAGAAGGGATGAAGAAAATAAGAGCTCAACTGCCAATCATACCTATGAATGCAACATTTTCCTGTATGATCACCCCAAGGGCCAATGCCCAATCTTGTTACATTTATATGAGCATTGGGGAAGCACATTACACCCATAGTTCGTACAGAGATATTGTGTTCAATCATAGTGGCAACAATCCCAATTATGGGGGAAGCCATCTCTAAACTAGAGACACCCTTTGTATCATCCAAATCCAAATGCTTATCTAGTTCAACATCCTATTTTCCCAACTGGGTCATCATACTCTATCTCACCACATTATCATTCTCATCAATACTATCAGCCCATGTCCTCAACACAACCACCACCTTGTGTATCTTACACTTCTCTTAAATTTTAACATTCTCATCCTTTTCCTCCTTCTACATCGCCACCAATTGTTCTTGAAGTGTCTACACCACAACAACAACCCACAAACGTTACTTGTACTACTATTTCCAACAGCAGTGAGAGACCTCCTCAACATCAAAGGTGTCCCTTCTTTAGACATGATTGTAGGAAGGGACAACACAGTTCCAAGGCCACTACATTCTCCAACTCAACACAAGTCCAACACTGTGGTGCATCCTTCTTCTCAAACCCAACACCTTGTATCACCTCATTAGGGCCACCAATTAACACTCCAACAACCATATGGCCCAATGAATACAACCATGGAGGATGGCATCCCGATCCTTTCAAACCGTCTTATTGTCTCAAGTATCATAGTGGGTCAACTCTTTACCTAGGAACCACATCTGATAAATTGCCCCACTATGCTTACTATAATCAGGTGTGTGAACCCCAATGGGGTAAGTATGACCAAGTTTCGATATTTCCAACATGCAAGGATCCTCATATTTCATTTATTAATCCTCACCATGCTCAACCGTTTAGTTATGGGGGATATCCCCCATTCTAATAACAAGAAAGATTAATAAATATTTTTCATTTTCTTTAATTGTACACTTTTTTGTTTTCCATTTTTTCATTTTTCAATTTCTTGTTTTATCTTTTTATCTTTTTTTTGTTTTTATCCTTTTATAAGTAATCTCATCTATGAATAAGACACTCATGTGGCTCGTTGGTTGAGGTGTGTTCTATGTTATCGAGTCTTGAGTGATCAATTATTTGGATAGTAAGCCCATTACACCCACTCTTCCATTCTACAAATAAGAGGTTCTGTTTGAGAGTACAATGATATTCTTGACATTCTTAAAACTTAAAATTAATTTTGTGTTCATTGTACCCAAAATGAAGAAGGATGGACTAAGAGGGAATGATTAGGATGTGACATCAAGGGGACTTGTGGATTCTCTTTGGTGACGTCTGTGAGAGTTATCACGCAACATGGTTATACTAAGATCCTTGTAGATTTAACGTAAAATAGAAGTAAGAGCAATCAAAAGGCACTCAAAAATCCAATGCTGTTCTAGGGGGTCCCACTAGAAAGACATGCACCCATGCCTGAGGGTTGGCAGCTTCTTGGATTCAACATTCAAAAAAAAAAAAAAAAACAAAGAAAGTGCCACAAAGCAAAAATCACTCCTCCCTTGAAAAAAATGTCAATTGATCATATGCCTTGTTGTTATGGTACTCTCATAGTCGCTCATCATGGGATGAAACAATGTGATGTCATTGATTAGAGGAATGGACTTAGTCCTAATCTTGGAATGATAGGTTAATGACACATTAATCATGCTTTACACGTAGGATTCATTATGCCCTGGGTCAGTTACCTCATGTCCCAATCTCTACAATCCCTTCTATAGTCCATCTCCTCTCACTGTTCATGTAATTGTAGCTTGTGTCTTGTGTAGCATAGAATTGTTACCTCATTCCAGTGTTACTTACATGTGTGTGTTTTGTGGAACCAGTGTGGATTACATTTAACCCTTCTAATGCCTATGAAGATTTTAAGGTGTGGTTACGTAAGGGCATTATAGGTTGGAACCTGCTTTGGGGAGGACCCACATGTGTAATTTTTGTAATTTGCACTCATACAAAATCTTCCACACATCATCTATTACCCTCAGTGTATTATCAATGATATTATTTCCCTTATTACTATCCCTTTGATTCAAACATTCCTATGAACCATCACATAGCCTTTTTATTTCCCATATCATTCGAGGTCCTTATTGATAAATTCCATAACATCATAATTTTCATGCCTTCAGAACTAGTTGAATTACCCTAGAATCCTTTAACAACAGTCTAGATGTCCTTAGTTTACCTCATTTAATTTTAGAAAAATATTAAAAATTTGGTACATTATATAAAGTGCCCTAACTTCGATAGGCCATGGTATCGCGTCCACAAAATATATATATATATATATATATATATGCGATCCCCTTGTGTCTGTCAACATGATTTGCAATTGTTCACATACGGGAAGTTTTTCAAATTTCTCTCTATAACTCGCGATTGTGCATCCTTTGCTTTCATATCCATAACTCGCTCACTGGTACTCTAATTTTCATTCTGTTTGAACCTAC
>MNCI01018080.1:440125-467716 GCA_015680685.1 Gnetum montanum
TATAAAATTAATGATAAATGCACCAAAAATAATTTCATCTCCTTAGTTATATTGGGAAACTAGATTTGAAAACCACCTAAGCAAAGAGGATTAAATATTATAATCTTTTAGGGACATTTTCTCCTAATAATTAACATCACATGGAGATAAAGCAAATTCATTAAGGCAAGTAGTAAGGTATAATCTAACTTTGGTAATAACCTTACTAACGATTGGCCCTATGTGATTGCAAATGGCCCCGAAACGCAGACAATAGGAAGGTCCTACTCAAGGTGTGATCAAGTGACCTAGGAGAGGTGAAGGACAAGTTCCTACTGAACAACATGTAGAGCAGGAAGAAAAATTATTTAGTATCCATCAAGAAGACCTTGCCATTGTACAATCAAGGCATGCAAAAGGAGGAGCTGCTGTAGTGTCTGAATAGGGACGACATCTCACGTTGCCCCAGGATTGTGTTCAGTCCATCCATGAAAGGTCCATATTAATTGTAGTGATCATGGAATTAAACTTTGGACCTTTCATAGAAATTTCTCTAGAGGTCATTAGGAATCACCTCAAAGGGTCCCCATTGTGGCCTACCCTCTTTGAAAGCGGTGCTTGGTACTTAGGGGAAATGTACCAATTTTGGCACAATAAAGAAGAAGGCACCGTGGTTAACATTTGTGGTGTGATTGTTGATTTCTCTATTCAAGCCATTTCAAAAGTATTAAACCTTCTGAATACAAGGCCAAAGGTTACTTGGTTGTCTACCCTCTTAGACCCTGATGCATGACAAGTTTGGTTAGACAGGATGTATGACAAGGAAGATAAGACCTATGGGGAGTTAACGACGGAAAAGAATATTTATTTCAAAATAGGAACTTATCACATCTTCCCCACAAGAGGTTTAAAAATAATTTCAACATATGTGGTAAGAGGATGTGTAGTGTTGATGGGAAAGGTTAATGCTAACTTGCCCCATCTATATTTTATGGAGATCCTAAGGCGGTTTGAAGAACAGAAGATAAGGAAGTTTATGTTGCCATTCCCTTATCTTATCAGGAAGCTGTGCAGCCATGCTAGTATCCAAGGATACACCAATGATGTCTTTTGAAAAGCCCAAAATGATTCATTTGCTAAACTACTAAAGCCACCAGTTGCAAGGAAAATCATTGGTGAGACACTGGGGCTGGCACAAGAAAAAGAACATACGGCAAGGCCAACTGCAACTCAACTTGTAGGACCTAGCCAACTTCCAAGCACAGGACCTAGTCAACAACAAGAAGCAGGGCCTAGCATAGGCTAGCAAGATCAACCACCACCACCACTGTAAGATTACAGACCATCGATGAGCCATCTCAGGGCCATCATTGAGATGGTTAGTTGGGGAAGTCATGATGACACAAATATCTTCCGCATCATCAATGATGCTATATAGCCTATGGTTTCTATGGATCATGCATGGGGTGAAGTGTCCATTAAGATAGGAGAAGGGGGAAGTGCTTGGTCACAACAGATTTCATGAAATGCTACGTCCTTTCAGGTGCAATTGGAAATTGGTGAAGGGGCCATGATGGTGGTCATGCACCACTAGGATGTAATAGGAAATGCAAAGTGGTCAAAGATCACATTAAAGAATCATTCAATGTGCCTATTGTGCCACTAGCAGATCTTATAGGAGCATGGGATGCTCAAACTCTAGCCAGTACCTCAAATACTCCTACAAAACATGAGGATGTACTCGATTGATTGTTGCAAATAGGATAGGTAATGATGTCCTTGTTTGACATCCCATAGGATGTTACAGCAATACAATCAGACCCCATTTCCACTAAGGGGAAGCTGGTCATGATAGAGATGAGGGCTAAGCATGCTAAAGCAGAAGTGAAAAGATTGCAAGAAAGACTCGTTACCCTAGAAGCAGCATAGCGGGATCCTTCTCAATTCATTCCTGTAGATCAGTTGAACACTTTCAGAATTGAGCAACTCAATAAATTGTGGATAAAGAATAAAAGGGTGGTAGAAGAAAAAGAAAAGGCTAATTGGGATGCCTTTGTGGCACAAGCATAAACTTATGTGCATGTCAAGGCACTCAAGGCCTTACAAGAGGAGAATAAACAACTTGTTGCTGACAACCTTTGGTTGACCTCTATGGAGAAGCAAAAGAATGTTCTCGAGGAACATTTTTAGCAGTTGCGAGAACAACTAATTAGGGTTAACTAGGACATGAACTGTTTAGCCAAGGAAAATTGAACCTTCTCAATGGAGGAGGTACATGCCATCCATCAGAAGATGGTCATTGAAATAAGCATGTGGTAGAATGAGGCTAAATGACATGAGAAGCTAAAGGAGCATTTCTAGGACCAGGTGGGGATGTATAAACAAATCATCGAAAAGGAGATCCATATGGCCAAGGCCCACATCAACACTCTCAGTACTTAACACACTGACTGGCGGGCCATATTGGACACATACGCATTTGCCCACTAGGAAAAAGTTAAGAGTCAAGACTTGCAGATCCAGGACCTTATAGAGTACATAGAGTTGGCAAACCTATGGTATGCCAACCTTGCCATGTTAATAGTAGGGCGCCCGAGAACAAAGCTCAAGCAATAGGTAGCCACCACCTATGGAAAATATGAAATAGAATTTGTAGAACAAAAAAAAACATTTCAAAAATTGGAGGTTGCAAATTCTAAACTCGAGGTGGTTAAAGCAAGCTACTAGGGGTAGAAAGGTGTCGCAACATACTTGGCTTGATGGCTCACAGATTTTCAAGAATATAGAGAAAAAGCTAGAGCCTATGAGGAGGAACAGTGGGTGTTTGCGGCTTGGTATGTCAAAGAAAATAAAATGTTTCTGAAACTACCATGCCCATGGAAGGTGTCGACTCCATCAAACATCTTAACATTAGCATGGATGGCACAGGATCCCTAAATTGAAGAGGAGAAAATCCAAGCCATACTTCAACACCATCAAATCCCAAGACTTGGAGTGAAAGACAAGGGAAAGGCACCCATGGAGGAGCCACCACCACTAGGAACTAATGAGTTTCATGAAATTTTGTAGTTATAGGATTTTCTTTTGCATTCTTCGTGTTGTGTCTCAATTTTGTTCTAATTCCACACTATAACATGAATCCATTATAGTCAGTCAATAATCCCATACCTATCCACTATGTAATTAATGAAGCTTGTTCTCACATTAACTCGAGGATGAGTTTTCATTTAGTCATGAGAGTATGATGAGTCATGAATTGTTGGCTGTGATATTGCACCCATGATATCGCATATGCAATATCGTGTACATGATATTGTAGCCTAGATGTGATATCATGGCCTGTATCCTCATCTATAAATAAGAGGTAGGTAGATTTAGTTTAGAATCTAGTTTTAGTATTAAGGTAGGGACTTTTTGTCAATTTTTCCTCTCAACCCTTTCTCCCAGTGCATGCCCATAGTGTGATGATTGTAATTGTACGACATCCTTATTCGAGTCTGACGTACTTGGACATGCACATGACCGGAAATAAAGATCGAGATTACTTCATCATTGNGTTAGGCTAGTTTAGTTTCTCTTTTAGCCTCTCTCTCCTAGCTTAGTTGATATTATTTCCCATCATACCCAAGAGTAGCATTAGTGTAGGAACACATCATACACCTCACTCTGGACTAAATCATATGTGATAAAGCTAATACTAGTCTAGGTGGGAAGATAATGAATTGTGATCTACAAGTAACTATCTAGATACCACAACTAGTCTGTCTGTGGAGTTCGACTAAATTGTGCGTGAAGCACTCATATTCGTATGGATGAGTGTAGGGGTACCTTGTCACTCATCATTGACTAAGGCCTACCTTAAATGAATTTGTTCCAAGGATATCTAAAGTTTGATCTTTCAAGAATTTAACTTTGATCCCTTCTTAGAGTTAGCACTAGAGGAGGTTTGCATTGAATTGCAAGGGTCTTCCATGTGGTTCATTCTTTCTTTTAGTGGATAATGGTGCATGGGGAAATCTATCTCTTTGGAATAACCAATAGGCAGATGTCACAAGAAAGATTAAGAACACAAGCATCTCCTACTTTGTTGAGGCCATTACAGAGGCCCTTGGACTACTTAACATAGGGTTAACATTGGTAGAAATCTCCATAGAAGTAGACCTAGAGGTGAAAACGGAGTGGGTCCAACAGTGTAATGGGGTGCCTACTTCAGAATTTCTATCTATCACCTAAATCTAATGGTGAGGCCCAGTAAGGTCACTGCCTTCTCCACCCATACATGCACTACTCTAACTAAAAAATTCCTTGTTAACCTTCCTTAGTTTATCTTCCTTAAGATTGAAAAGTGACTTAAAGAAAATGAGTAATGGAGGAAGACACTCCCCTTCTCATGCCTGATCCACAAATTTTATAGAAGGGAAGGAATAGACTATTATGCCAATAATACACTCTATCATGCTCTTGTTACATCCTAGTAGGAGATGATGAAGGACAAGATAGCCACTAAGCTAATAGAAGAGTAGCCATCACCACCACCACCTGCTAGAGAGACAACATCAGAGGCTCACACAGCTATTGAATGCATAAAGAAACTTTGTGAAAAATTGAAGTAGCAATAACAACATGAGGCACATGATTGGGAACCATCAGTTTATTGGCTAGCATTGAGCCATCTTAATGAACTAACTAGAACCATAAGTTGTTTGTGTAGCAACTCAAAACATTGGTGGTTGGAAAACACCAAGAGGTCGTCGGTCGTGATAGTCTTAACCCCATATCCATGCGAGGGCTGTGATGGATTAAAACGAAAACAAGGTGCTCTGAATGATCTGGTCGATCAGACAAGGACTTAATCGGTGTCACTAAACCTTTTGCAAACGTGTAATGTGAAAAGAATGTTTGTAGCGTAAGATATCGATTATTATATGCAAGGAATGAAAACGATGCAAAATGCAATGATAACAAGAGAAGAAAGTAAACTAGAGTTAAGAAATGCACCACTTTCAAGGCTATGACTTTACTTTATCAGAGTGAATACAATTAGTTACATGACATTGGGAAGCACAGAGATCCCAAAAGTAACCAAATACATTCAAAGAAAGCCAACTATGTGCCTGAACACAGATTCATGAGCTAACAATGCGAAATGCTACAAAGGCAATGGAAAAAGAGCTAACAGGATGCAAAACAAGGATGCAAACTATTTTGCTAATAGGTTTTTCAATTAGTTTGCAAACAACAAATGCCAACAATGCTCAAAGCTGCTCAAAATTGCCAACTGCTAAAATTTGTCAACCCTTTGAGCATTTCTCATTTAGGGCTAGGAACACGTGAAAGATGCAGTTTGGATGCTGTGTGTCTTGGACTTGCTAGATGTTGATGTGTTCGTGCTACATGGACATGCAAAGCTGATTGATGAGCCTGTCGTGCTGCAATTACGCTGTCAGAACTAGAGACGTTGGGATTATGTATGCCATCAATGCAGATAAGGAGTGAGGTGGATCAATCTAGCGTAGTCGCCTGCTACGCTGTGCTATGTTGTGGAGCGTAGCCATGTTAGTGTAGCGTAGTTGCTTGCTATGCTATGCTATGCCCAACCACCTACTATGTTGTGCTACGCTATGGAGTGTAGCCATGTTAGTGTAGCATAACTATTTGCTACACTGTGCTATGTTGTATAGTGTAGCATGTTTAGCGTAGCGTAGCTGCTTGCTATAGCGTAGCCACTAGTTCGAAGAAGAAATTTGCGTTAGAGCTAATTGTAAGTGTTGGAAGCCTTTGAAGTGTTTTGGCTAGCTATGCATGTTTGCTACGCTATGCTACGCTACGTACAGTAGCATAGCGTAGCAGCTAGCCTTAGTTGTGATTTGCATTGCGAACGCCTATTTGAAAATCATGTTGACAATCTGTAGCCTTTATTCTTTGTGACGTGAAGCATGCGAACTTGCTGATCCTGCATTCTGAGATGTCCTCCTATTTTTTCTTGCATCATTGCTACACTGTGCTACGCTACATAGCGTAGCATAGCATAGCAGCCAACATAGCTTGCTTTTTACTTGATTTGTTGCTTTTCTAGTAAGAGGAGCTTTGCCGAAGGACTTGAAGTTAAGCGAAGCAACTGGTTTTGAAGACTGGGAGTGCTTGCTCAGTGCAATTGAAATCACTAAGTAAACTGGACCTTTTTGCCTTGCTTTTGCTACGTTGTGCTATGCTGCGTAGCGTAGCACTTTGTCCTGCAACTGTCTTCTAAGGCCTACTATGCTACATAGCGTAGCGTAGCATAGCAAATTTCTTGACTAGAAAACTTGCTGAATTATTTTGTGCAGCCTGACCACTGCCGACAACCCTGCACTTTGCTCCTTAGTAGACTATCAGCTAGATGAACTACCTAGGTGGGCAGGCTGAAGAGTGCATTGGGGCTGTCAACACTGGAAGTAGAAAATTTGCTGAACTAGATAGTTTGAACTCAGAGCATCCATTTCTTACCGAAGTGACATGATGCTGCCTAGGTGCCAGGACCCGGTGAAGTAAGAATGCCTTGAAAATTTAGGGTGTTTCATTGGCCCCTTTTTTTCGATGTTTAGAGGATGGACTCGAGAGACGCTAACAAAGAATACGAAACACCATGGAAGAAAAAACGCTAACATCATTCTTTGGTGATCACCAAGATGTCACTTAGCTATGCTTGAGAGTGTTGCATTGGTTATGTAGGGGAGAGGGAAGGGCTAACCGAAGAGGGAAGGAAGTTTAGGAAAATGATAAAGATGAAACTTAGCAGAATCCCTCATTGAAGTGCTTGTGATGGATTTTTTTGCGTGGTCATCTTTGCTTTTGTTGATCCTTGACCTCTTGTTGAAATGCTTAGAGAGGGTGATTGCAAAATAGCTTATGTGCCATTTTTTTAAGCACGTGTTTTTTTTGTGTGTGCGCGTGAGCTTTTTCTCTCTTATGCTTTTGCCTTTTGCTATTTTTCCATTTCTATTTGCAAATAACCTTGTTGCAGGATAGGTGTTTCTTTTCCAAGATGAGTTATGTTATATCCACATGCGGCTTTAACCTACCTACAGATGCTTCCCATGGGGTGAGCTATGTTACGTGCATCATGGACTTTGCGGTTGGGCAAATGGAAGGGCTTGACAAACGTTGAGAAAAGCCTGTAAAAGAGGGGAGAGAGAGGAATTGCGGGTGCGAAGAGTAAGGTAAAGGGGTTTAATGGATAGGATAGGATGTGCACTTTGAAGTAGCCAAGCTAATCAAGACAACCATCTTGTAACACTGTAGCATTTTCTGTTGTGGTGAGACACACCTTCGACTGATGCCCCTTTGGTATGCACCTTGCAAACATAACAGAGAGAATATCAAAAGAAACAACCATGATGCAAAATGAAGGCAAAGGTCTTACTGTGGATGCTTTTGGAGCAATTGATGTTGTTGCTGATACATGCGGCATCCAAACTAGGAAGGCTAGCAACAGCCTTGGCAGCATCAGCATGGAGGAGCTGGCATCGAGGAGGCTAGGAGTTGCTATGAATGCAGATGCTTAGGAATCCTTGTTGAAGGCATGCATTCTCAGTTTAGCCATGAGATTGGCTACCCAATGGTTGAACGTCTCTTGACCTCGGATGCTGGTAGGGGTTGGAGGTTAACAATATTGTGGCTAGGCCACAATACTACTGGAACTCCAGTAGTAGGTGTTGACTAGGGAAGCTATTGCCAGGGCGATGAGCCATGGTGGTAGTAGGTCTAGAGGGTTAGCATGATGTCGTATGACATCTCTGAAGGATTAGCAAGATGCTACATATGTTCTAGAGGGTGTTTCCATGGCATTGTGAACTGCATTATGGAACTACAACGATCCACCCCGTGTCTACACTGTGCACGCTTGCTTGTTGTGTACTGGTGTAGATGCATGTTGGGGACATGCCGCAAACCTAGTTTAAGATCCTGGCAGACCATAATGTGTTGGTTTAAAGTCCTAGTAGACCACTATGCTAGTTTAAGGTCCCAATAGACCACTATGCTAGTTTATCATCGTAGCAGATGGTGGATGGGCTAGTTTAAGGTCCTAGCAGACCATTTATGCTAGTTTAAGGTCCTAGCAGACTGTATGTACCAATTTATAGTCATAGTAAACTATCTGTACCAGTTTATAGTCATAGCAGACTATCTATGCCAGTTTTATGTCATAGAAGATGTGCTTTTCCAGCTTTACATTGTAGCAAATGTTGGTGATGCTTTTCCAGTTTAATGTTGTAGTGGATGATTGTTTGCCAGTTTTACATCGTAGCAGACGATTTTATCATGTTCATGCTTCAGATGTAGTACAACTTGAGGTATGAGTGATTCACCAGATTTGCAAACTCGTTGTCGTCCATGTCTGCTAGCTTGAAGGCCCTGTTCCCAAAGGCTTTTGTCACCATGTATGGACCTTCCCAGTTGGCTGAGAATTTTTTCATATGCTCACGGGCAACCTTGAGAACGAGGTCTCCCTTCTGTGTTGGCCATTGATGCGAATTTGCATGATGTTTTTGTCATTTCTTATTCTAGTAATGCTCTATGTGACTTAGTGTTTGTGCACGCTCCTCCTCTATTGAGTTGAGGTCAATGATCCTCGACTTGTTGTTCTGGGTTCTATGTGACTCAGTGTTTGTGCACACTCCTCCTCTATTGAGTCAAGGTCGATGGTCCTTGACTTGTTGTTCTAGGCTTCACTCATGACATTTGATAGGATCATTCTTAGTGATGGTACCTACAACTCAAGAGGTAACACTTCTCTAGATCTATAAAAAAGACTATAGGTTGTCTTACTTGTTGAAGTCCTACATGTCATCTTGTAAGCCCACAACACATAGAGGATTTGCTCATGCTGTTGCCTCTTATTGTTGTTAAGCATCCTTTTTAGCAAGTTGATGATGGACTTATTTGCAGCCTCTACTTGTCCATTTTCCTACATGTAATATGGTGAGGAGAACAATTTTCTGATGCTAAGATTGCTGTAGAAGGTTTGGGTTTCTGTACTACTGAACTATGGCTTGTTGTCGGTTACAATAGTCATGGGAAGCCCGAACCTTGTCATGATGTTGTCCAAGATGAAGTGGAAAACCTGCTGAGATGTAGTCTTCCTCAGGGGGATAACTTCCATCCACTTAATAAAATACTCAGTGGTGGTGATGATGAAGCTATGCCTTGCGGAGGACTTAGGCATGATAGGTCCTATGAGGTTTGGTTCCCATCGCTAGAAAGGCCACATGATCTGCGTTGGATGTAGCTCTGTAGGTGAAACATGTATGAGATTTGCGTATCGTTGGCACGTATCACACGTCTTGACTTTGGATAGGCAATCATGCTTCATGTGAGGCCAGTAATACCCTAGACATCTAATTTTTGTAGCCATAGCCCTAGGTGGTATGTGTCCATCGCACAGTCCTTCATGTACTTCACTAATTACCTTCTGCGCTTACTCCTCATTTACGCATGCTAGCAATATCCTGTCATAGGAGTGTTTGCACAGGGTGTTGTCTCCCATGAGCACATATTGCCAAGCATGCTTACAAATCACATCTCTCTGGGTAGATGTCAATTTTCTTGGGGGCTCGCCGTGTTGCAAGTAGGTTTTAATGTTGGAGTACCACTCTTGGGTATTTGCAACACTAATAGAGGCTATGTGTCCCGCCTCAATGATAGGCTCTATACACTCGGTAATCAAAGTTGGCAAACTTGTGAACAGGTGTGATGGAATATTTAACGCTAGGGTGGCTACGGCATCTGCTATGGTGTTTTCATTGAGTTGCACATGTTGCACATCTGTAGTTGAAAATTGTTTGAGCAAAGTTTTTGCTAGATCACAGTAGGGTTGTAGGTGTGTAGCCTTGCAGGTGTAGACCTCGATGATTTGATTCACCAATAGCTGTGAATCTCCATGAATCTCCAGGTGTTGTATGATTAATGTTTGGGTAGCTAATAGGCCCTTGAGTAACCCCTTGTACTCTGCCACGTTGTTTATACAAGGGAATGCACAATGATAAGAAAAAGGATGCATTTCCCCAAAGGAGAATGTAATGATAGTAGCTGCACTACCACCTTGCATGGTCGAGGTGCCATCGAAATGCAAAGTAGCCTCAAGATGTGGTGGGATGGCATTAATAGTGCTAACATGATCGTCTGGAAATTCGGGGTCTATGATTACCTGGTCATCAATGGGTGAGGTCATAAGTTGCGTTGCTATGGCTTGACCTTTCATTGATGATTGGCTCACATAGTGCAAATCAAAATTTGCTGTTATTGCTTTCCATTAGGCTATCCTACTACTCTCGGAGTGTGTTGCTTTTGAAAATGATGTTGATTTAGCTATGAAACAGGTAATGTCTCCACTTCTTCAATGCAAATACTAAGGCAAGGCAATTTCTCTCCACCTCATTGCATTTCGCTTCGTATGCTATCAATGCATGACTTAGGTAGTACACTGGTATCTCAGAACCATCATCCTATTTTTGACATAATAGTGCTACGATAGACGTGTCTAAGGTGGCAAGGTAGATGAAGAAAGGCCTATCCCTCTGTGGTGGGTAAACAGTTGAGAGGTGCAAAAGGTCTTTCTTTAGATCATTAAAGGCTTGTTGGCACTGTGGTGTCCATTTGAAGTTAACCCCTTTTTTTAGTAGATGTTGCACAGGGTGTAACTTGTCAGTCAATTTTGCTATAAACCTTTTGATGAACTTCACTCTACCTTGTAGCCCATGCAATTCCTGAAGATTTGTAGGTGGCGCTAGGTTAACGATAGCCTTTACCTTGTTAGGGTCCACTCGTATTCCAGCCTCCGATACTACAAACCCTAACATGTGTCTGGTTCTTACCCCAAAGACATACTTTTTAGGATTGAGATGCAAGTTGTGCATTTGGCAACATTTGAGGACTACACCTAGATCGTTGGGATGATCAGCAGCTTCTTTAGATTTCACCACTATGTCATCCACATAGTCGTTCAACGTTTATAAGATGTAGTCACTAAAGATGTAAGTCATGGCTCACTGGTAGGTTGTTTTGACATTCTTGAGCCCAAAGGGCATCATAGTGTAACAAAAGGTACCCCATGGGGTCATGAAGGTTGTTGTTAATTGGTGCTCTAGGTTAATGCGAATTTGGTTGTAACCGGAGAAACCATCCATGAAGGATAATAGAGCATGACCAACCATAGTGTTAATGAGTTGATTGATACTCGGAAGTGGGAAATTATCTTTAATCGTTGCCTTGTTCAGATCCTGGAAGTCTATACAGATTCGTATTCCTCCCATTTTCTTAGAAACTACAACGATGTTGGACACCCATTCCAAGTAATCAACTGCCTAGATGAAACCAGCCTAGTATAGCTTAGTGATTTCATCCCTTATGGCTAGTGCGATCTCTGGTTTAACCTTACAAGCCTTCTGCTTAACTGCTTTCATGCACGGGTCCAAAACGATGTTGTGCTGTATCAGCCTCAAATCTAAACTTGGCATATCGCTGTATGACCATGTGAAGACTTCAATGTTAACTTGCAAAATTTTGGCTACATCCCTGTGCATCTACGAATCTAGGAGGGAACTAAGTTTCAACATTTTTATTTCCCCCTTGGATGTGGTCACAGGTATTTCGATGAGAGAATCCTTAGTTACATCCCTGGCCTCTAAATCTAGGGCTTGGACCAAATGCTCAGGCCAATCTGGGAATGCTTCTAGGGATGCTACGATGCTGACTACGGGTGATTCCTAGTCTATTAGATCTAGGTTCAGTTGTCTCACGAGCTTGCCATGTGGACCTGCTAAAGCTAAAGGTGAAGAGAGATCATGATGGATTTCCATTCTCGCTCAACTTGCCAAAATGAGATGAAAGTCTAGTTAAGAAGTACCTGTTGGTAGTAATCATGTATGGTGAAAATTTGCAAAGTAGCAATGAGGTATAATTAGTAAAGTACGTTGCAAAGGTTAAAATTTTCCAGTTTAAGGTCACGGCGGATCGCTAAGACGTAAAAATGCAAAATTGCTAATGTGAAAATGCGAAACTGCTAGTTTAATGCCATTTCGGACTGCCTAGACATAAGATGCAAAATTGCTAGTATAAACAACGAAAAGCTGCTAGTGAAAGAATGCAAAATTGCTAATGTGAAAATGCAAACCGCTATTTTAATGTCATTGCAGACTGCGAACTAGAGTGAAGCTATGCTAGGATTGCTAGTTTAAGGTATTTTCAGATCGCTAAGGTTGAGACTACGCTGGGATTGCTAGTTTAAGGTCTTTTCAAACCACTAACTGAATATATATATATTCTTTTGTTTTTGGGAAGGAAAATGGCTAGCTTGAAGCATGCCAAGGCCTTTTGCCCAGACCCACATGTTTTAATGTGAAAAGTGCTATGATATCATGGCGGGCATGCTACGCTGCATGGCATACTTTGCATTAAACAGGGAGAGAGAATAGCAAGTTTTCCTTTTTTACCATTGTAGTTATAAATAGGGATTAACCCCTGGTAAACTCATCATTTTCACCATAACAGCGTAGAGCCCACATTCAAACCTAGAGCGATTTCGAAGCGCAGAGTGATTGTGCCAATAGAGAGTAAGGTGATTTCATCATAGCAATGAGGAAAGAGTCGGCAAGCAATACGATGGCTCCCAAGAAAGAACACAAGCACCTAGCACTCGCTAAGGTCGATGAGGTAAAGGAAACCCTAGGGTGTGACACAGGTGCACATCACAGTGCAAGAGGAGACATCGTTGACTCAGTAGGCTACTATGCTTTCTCTATTTTCTCATGCTTCTGTTATTGCTTTTGTTTTTTTTTGCTTTTTTTTCTACGATTTAGTTTTAGCTGTCTATGTTTTCTGTCATCGCGTTGTCATTGTTTTGGCCCTTACACTATTACTATTGCCATTTTGGCCACGACGGATGTACAGATGCTACGCTAAGGTTGCATGCAAGGTCGCCTAGACTGCCATCGTTGCAACTGTCATTACCACAGAGGCTTGGATGATTTGAGCCACTTGGCATGCAAACAGCGTAGCGTAGGACCCTTAGGAGTGTTTGGCTATGTGTGATGTGACAATGTAACATGTGTTCTGTCAGGGCATAGTGCTAATTGCTTTGTTAGGGCTAATTTCTCTGTTGCTATGTTAAGCTAATTTTGCTATGCTATTGCCTTTGTGTTTTTGCTACGCTATAAGGAAATTATGCTATGCTATCTACTAAAATGCTAGTTTTGCTATGCTATGTATGTATTGCACTCGGACATGATGTTAACATTTGCTATTATGTTGCACAGAGTAGCACTAAGGCCAATTTTAATTGTCCTAGAAATTGTAGGGGTCATGTGCTACCTGAGCGAACTAGTAGCCAATGTTCCTCCCCCCCATACACGTGTGGGGGATCAAGGGGTATGGTTCTAGGAGGGAGCACAAGAGTTCCTATAATTTCTCTTCCAACACTTCAGTGTGATCATTTGGTCACACTTGGTAGAGGAGGTATTGGCCGCCATAACAGAAATCCTATTACCTGGGGAAAATAAGGGCATTTTGAGATTTTTGACAGATGGGGAAATTAGCAGCGGGCAAGGAGAAGGATCCAGTCAATGCCCCAGAAATTTGAGACGTTTGGCTTGGATCTGGGATATGCCCGAGTATAACTGCTACCATCTATACACAACTTTATTTATTGCACGTCATATGGGAACGTGCTTGCAAAACCCACTGAGAACCGTTTACAATGCTAGTGGGTGAGTTTTGTAGCCATGTTCTACTACGCTATGCGATGTTTGCTATGCTAGCCAAATGTTAATAGTGTGTTTCTATTACCAAGTTTTACATCAATAAGGAAGGGCTTCACGGTGATACGGATGCTTTGAACCCAACACAGATGGCCCTGTAGGAGTTTTCTTCCACTGAGACTATGCATGTAGGTGTGATAGGCCAGTGCAGGGTTGAGTACTAAACCTACCCAACCTGGTATCCTAGACTCTACAACAAATGCAAGGAGTTCGATTGGTTGGATGAGGGATGGGCACCCTTTAAACTGATCAATGTTCAAGATGTCTTAGTTAATCTTCCGCCATTTCTATTAGCGTATAAGCCTGGTAAGCTAAGCAATAGTTACTGCATGTTCAAGTGTCATTACTATTTTTGTGTTTTTTGTGTTTTCTGTACTTTTTTGTGCTAACTGCTTTTGTGCAAACTGCTAGAGGGGTGAAGAAGTCCCAAGAGGTAATGGTGATAACCACTGGGAGCTAGGAGGCAAACATGTACTTCAAGTATGGGGAAGTAGATGAGGGCTAACATTGGATATGTAGCACGGCCTCGGAATCCCTGCTCAAGCATCTTCAAGATGCTAGGCTTATGGATTTGTTCCTGGCCCCGAATCCAAGCATTCCTACCATTGAGATGCTTGCCCTAGCCGACTCCTTTTCCAACAGGGCAGATTGCTTCTAGACACATGTACACGGTGTGCAGGTGGTCATTGAAATCAATGACTAGCCATTTGCAAATCTTTTCGGTGTCCCTATTGATGGCATCCTCATAGGGTCAAAGACCAAGAAAGAGCTGAACCTTCAGAAGGAGGACATTGAGGAGTGGCTAGGGGTTGCTAAAGAGCGAAAGAGGATTCCCATGGAGAAGGTCAAGCCGAGGCCTACCAAGGAGGTTTATCCCATCGTTCATGCTCACGCTTTTCCCTAGCTACTTTCCCAAGGAAAGATCCTTGGGATTGAATAAGCCTAGGTGATGCAGGAGGTCATAGAGGAGGGAGTTCACTAAAACTAGGCTAGGTTTTTGTGTAAAGGCCTACAGACTAAAATTGTTAGGCTTCATAAGAAGTTGGATTCTCATTTCAATGTGCACTACACCTTTTACATAGCCTGCTTACGACGTTTCATGGAGTTTTTGGTAGTCTATGAGAATGGAGCTTGGGTTATGCGAAATCACAATCAGATTTCCAAACTATGGATCTACCAAATCCTCCAGACCACCCGAGCCCATGATCCCCTAGAAGCTATTAGGGAGTCTTTCTCTATGACGACTAAGAATCGAGTGGCCCGCAACTTTTGTGGCCAAGAGAGCGTAGGAGAGGTGCCCCATGTTGCCACAGGTAGAGTATCATAGGGGAAGTTTCTCATCGCTAAAATGGTGGCTGCCAAGATGCGATGAAAGAGGCCTCAACCAGCTAAGGAGACCCTCCACACGGAAGAAGTAGATGGGTGAACATTGTGGTTTAAGCTATGCAGGACGCAACCCCCTATTGGTAAATGCTTTTGTTTATGTTCTTCGCCTATTTTGTTAATGCTTGCTATGTTATGCTATGCTAAGAAGCATAGTGTAGTGTAGCACCTACTTTAAGCTAACTTGCTTTAAGATAATGCAAATATGTTTTTGCCACTAGCAGAAGAAGAAGAAGAAGGTGAGGAAGAGGTGTTAGCCCCCAAGATGGGGGTGACAAATAAAGACACAGAGGCCCCAGTCTTAGAAGAAAGGGCCCTAGTCAAGAAGGTAAGAGCTCATGTCACTAAGGAAGGGGCTCTTATTGTCAAGGGAAATCCTCCTACTGACAAGGATGACATTTTTGGAGACAAAGAGGAGTCTCCTATGGATGAGGAGGATGCTCGTGCCTCGAAAGGAAAGGTGCCGACAAATAAAGAAGAAGCCCACATTGACCTAGAAGGGACATCTGCTAAGGATGCTATCATCGTCTTGAGTCAGAAAGAAGGGGAACTGCAATTAGATGTTGGTGAGTTTAACAATTTATTCACCTTATCATAGTTCACCTTGGTCATTGCTGACACATTTAGTTGTATGATAGACACCACTGTTAATGCTACAGGACCCCCTCTGATTTGCATGAAACCATGGGCCGAGACCACTAACAAGTTTACGTTTATGCAAGGGGTCGTCGATGACATGATCAGCTGTCTCAAATAGGTTGATCCTGAAGTGGGTAAGTAGCTATTCTAGGCACTTTCATGTTGCTATGCTAGATGCCTTGAGTTTGCTAACCTTGCTACACTAACATGACTGATGCTCTCTTTGTATGGTCACAACCTCTCAACTCAAATGGGACCCGACACAGGCATTAAAAGTTGGTGTCGTGCCTAAATTCCCACCTGAAATGGCCAAGGTACCTCGTCGCATATACGACGAGGCTATAAAATGTGCTCTGCACTTAGCATGTTCCTTGTAGAAGTGTAGGTGTGTCAATGAAGACCTATGGAAACAGGTCTAAAAGGCTGAGAAAGAGAAGGCTGACTTGAGTGCCGAAGTGGGAGACCTCAAATCAAGGAATGAATTCCTCATAGCTTGTGATACTAATGATAGAAATTGGCATATGATTGTGATAGATTATGCTAGATATTGGACAGCCATGCGACAAAACAATGAAGCCACCTGAGAAATAATAGAACAGTGAATGTAGATGGACTTGTTGGCCCAGAAGAATCAAGATTGGAAGGATTACAACGCCAGAGTTTATGAGTGGGGGTAGTCCCAGAAAAATCATAAACACATGTATACACTGGAACATTCCACTTACCGCAAGCTATACAGAGATTCTTCTATGGAGGCATTTACTTACAAAGCATTCATAGATGCCATTGGTGCTTCAGAGGCCTATAAAAAGTTCAAGGAGCAGGTAAAGGTCACTGAATCTCTTGAGCGGGAAGTGGGTCTTCCCATAAGTGAGACCACTACTGCCTCCTTTTCTCTAGGACTGTCGAGATGGATGGTCGTTGAAAAGTAGGAAGTTGTTGTAGATGTCGAACCAAGCAATAGGCATTGGGCTAATATCACAGAGGAGGAGGTTTGGCACCACCTCAAGCTTAGTTTAAACCACATACCCTTCGAGACGGATGTAGGGCCATCTTGGGTTAGTTACTTTCTATTGTGTTAATGCTTATTCCCTGTTCTAGCTTGCGTGTGTTGCCCTAGCTGACTACTTCACTTTTATAATGTAGGTTCAAGATGAGGATGTAGGGCCCGTAGAGGGCAGGAATGAAGAAGCAACAGAGGACAATTCAGAGAGAGGCGAAGTAGAAGGGAACGATGTAGGAGCAAATGATGCAGGCGAAGATGATGCGGATCAAGAGAACCCATGATAACATGGGATTTTTTTTTTTTCAAATTTTGAATTTTTTGTAAAACTTTTGCAAACATTGGGAAATATTTAATGAAGGAAGTAAAGTTTGATAGCAAATTGGTTTTATGCTATATCATGTGTTTATTTCTTGATCTTTTAGTTTTAGGCCATTTTGGGCCATCGCTAGTTTTAGGCCATTTCAAGCCATAGCATGGTAGTGTAGTTTTAGGCCATTTTGGACCATAAGATAGTTTTAGGCCATTTTGGGCCATGGCGTAGTAAGGAAGTGATACCCTAATGATTTAGAAAATGGTTAATTAATACCTAGCATAGAAGGATGGATGCAAAACAAAAGACGGTAAATGTACAAAGGATGCTAACTGGGCAAGAAGTAGAGTGGTTGCTACGCTAGGCATAACTGCTTCTTGATCCATCGTGGAGTGGGCGAGGTGTAAGGCTGAGACACTTTACTTCAACCTTCACCTACGTCATTGTCCTCTGCTTGGAAGGGCAACTTAGTCCACATGCTTTCATTTTCCAAACCGACATGCTGAGTCGGTTCTCTTGTCAAACAATTAGTGTTTACAGAGACAGATGCTTCATTCTCAGAAGTTACGACCTCTGAGCCCTATTCCATGTCTATGTTATTAATAGCCTGTGTTGCTACCTCATCACCATGGATCACCACCTCCCTGCTTGCATAGGGTAGATGGATTTCCTAATGGATGGACGAAGAGATAGCCCTAAGCTGTGCTAACCATGACCTTCCCAGAATCAGGTTAAACCCAAGCATCTCTTCAACCACGATGAATGTTGCATTTGTGGGGAACTGATCCCCTACCACGAAGTTAATATGGACTATGCCTTTTACCATGACCCATGCCCCATTGAATGACTTTAAGCATGACATTATTGTGGGTCTGATCTGGTCGATCAAATCCAACTTGTCCACAATAGGGAAAGGGATGATGTTTGTAGGAGGCCCATCATCGACATGTACCCTCCGGATCTTCTGTTGACCAATCCAAATTGTGATGAATAGACGTGTTTTTTTCACCTGATCCTTTTTAGGGTCTTCCCTAATGAAATCATCACAAAAAGTTAGTTGGGATGGATTTGGTTCTATAGGAGTAGAAGGAAGCATGACTGAATGGATCGTCTCCTCTTCTACTAGCATGTTCTCGTCAACTAGAATTTCCATTAACATGCAAACCAGAACCTCACAGTGTTCGGTAGATGTCATGATTAGGTCATACAGGCTCAGCGTAGTTTTTTTCTATTTCAGAGCCTACTTGACCTGAGAGAGGGCACCCAAAAGATCTTGGCCATTTTCTGATTTATGGCCTTTCTCCTCTTCTATTCATCCCAAAAGATGAATTTCCTGAGGAGGGATTGTTTTGGGTTTGGGTTTAGGCTCTCTTAGACGAGGTGGCGAAGATTGTGTGGGCGTAGCAATGTTATGTCTTGGTGATGAGGGCTTAGATGTAGGGGGTGAGGACGTGGGCTTGGAACTACCTAGGGCGGTATCTTCCCTTGACATCTCATCAGTGAAGCGTACTTCTTGTTTCTTAGGATGAGAAGGCTGCAAGGCTATCTTATGTGGGGTGGGGGCTGTTGAATGGCTTGGCCCCCAAATAGCAAATGGAGCTAACGATGTTAATGCGAGAGGTGGTGGTGCAGTTCTGTTAACAAGTGGTGTAGGGTCGGATGCCTGGGGAATAGATGATGCAAGGGGAGATGTTTGGGGTGGGACTCTTAGGACAAAAGGTTGCTGCGATCTTTGATTAGCCACTGGTGGTGTTGGTGCACTACGCTGAGGCACATGGACTACAAACGGCTGTTGGGATAGTGTAGGATTACTGTCAACGTCGATGGTGTTGATAATGTAACTGATGTTGTTGGCGTTGAGAGGGTTAGTCTAGACGTGAAGGGATTGATTCTCGGGATGTACTGGATTACTTTTATCTAGCACTAGTTTTCCTTGATCGATCATCCTTTGGATGTCGTCCTTTAGTTCCATGCAGTAATCTATATCATGGCCACACTATTGATGGTAGTCACAGAACTACTTTAGCTTAAAACCTTTAGGAACTAGGGGCTCTTTGGGCAAAGCCAATGAGGGGTTCCTGAGGAGCTCACAATACCGCTAATGCTTCTTGGCTCCATCCTCCAACATCCACTTATGTTGGATGTATCTTGCTGCCAGTAGTTGCTTCAGAAGATCTGAAGGTTTGATGGGAAGTAGGGTATACTTTGAGTGATCTTTATGTTCAAAGTTCGGTTTAGGTGGTGCGGACGTCTCAGGTACAGGTGTAGGAGGCTACGGTGCATTACCCTATTTGGACATGGGGCTAGCTGCAGGTGTGGCTAGTTTCTTATTATTCTTATTACTATTTTTATTAGGTTTGGATTTGGCCTCATTATCTACAGTGGCCATTGTGGCTGTTGTAGCCTTACCCTTTTCCTTCTTTGTGAAGGTGTTCTTGTATGCAATGTAGGCTGGGTCTTTACTTACCTCAACCACATCCTATATGCTCTTAGTCTGGGCAAAGGCCTAACTGAGCGTGCGGGGAGTGAGATAGTACAACTTTGACTTAATAAAGTCATTTACTGCATCCTTGAAGATGGTCAACAAATGAACCTCTGCAATGGGCTCACAGATTTCATTAAGGGTTGCGCTCTAGTCTTGGATGAACTTCTGGATTGGTTCCAGCGAGTCTTGTTTCACACTCATCAACTAATCTAGCATGACCTCTAGTCTCAAGTTGTATTGAAGCATGTCATGAACTATTTCAGAAGCTCCTCTAGGGTTGATAGTAGGAGCATGGAAGGGCATGGTACCAGTCCAAGGCTTTTTCAGTTAGAGACATGGCAAAGACATGGATGATCATATGTGGCCATTGTTGTAGAAGAAGAGACTGAGACCTAAATATAACAAGATGTGCATTGGGATCTCCCTCTCCTTTGTATTTCATGAAATGGGGGAGTGACATCCCTAGGGATAACATCAGATCATCCTGGTAGAAGTCCATGACTTGTACCGTATCAGACCCGATAGCCTTGAGGCATTTTATTTCCTTAGTAAGGGTTTGGATAAGCTGGAATGCTTGATCCTGACCTAAGGATGATGCAAACGGTTGGGGAATTGTAGGGGTAGCTCCCATCTGTGGAGTGGAAGGGGTGGTAGCGTGACCTATCGATAATGTCGTTGGGGTCGCCCCTGTGAACTATGTTGCTTGTGGCATCCACCAACCAACAGGTGGTGTAGTTGTAGCAGTAGCCAAGGGTTGCGCTATGGGGTAGATTGTTTGCATGGTCAATGGAATAGACCATATCCCCATGCTAGGTGGTATCGTTTATAGGGGTTAGTAGGTCTAATGGTGAACATGAGACATCTGTGATGGTAAGGTAGTAGGAGGAGAGGTGAATGGGGTCCACCATGTGGATGGGCCTAGGCTCACCACTGATGATGGGACAGAAGTAAATGTAGGAATGGAGGTGGAAGCTACATGTGACTGTGAAGTAGGTATGGTATCAATGTGTGGCAGGGTAGCCATGATTGGTACGTGATGTGATGCAGGAATAGACTGATGAATAGTTTGTAGAGGAATAGTGGCTAAGAATGAAACAAGGGATTAGGAATGTTGATATGCCGATGGCATGACATGGCTACCCATTGCTGATGTAATCACAGGTTACGATGGTGTAGGTGTGATCACGAAGGGAGCGGTGATAGACAACAGGTTTGTCCAAAAGGATAGGGTAGAAGGGAAGGTGGCAGGGTTGGTTTGACCTCCCCCCCATCGGATTGGGAATCCAACTCTTCTTGCCTATCTTGGAAAGCCTCATTGTGATGAGACATCATGTCTTGCAACTCCCTAGGCCTCAGGACCTAGATTAGTTAATCTAGAAGCCATTGGTTCATTTGCATTAAAGGGATGGAAATGTCAGGAGTAGGAATAAATTCCTTCCCATTACAGTAGGCAAGCTCGAAGCTATGCTTCTCTTCGGACTCTTGTGCATCCAAGGGTAGGTTTGCCTACACCTTAGCATAGAGAAAGTTGTATCATTTGTGTTGTTGGGCCAAGCCCTCAGGTCCCTGGTTTTGGATCCTGAGGGATTGACATGGCCCCAACCCTGGGTTGAGTGGTTGTTCAGTGCCTGTGATGCCTTGAATTGTGAGGTGAATCTCAACATTCGAGGTGTTAGCAACAGTGCTTGGAGAAGTCATTGTCGCAGAGCTAAATGGGTTTGCAAACAAGGACAACGAGAAGATGGGATGGAAATCAAAGGCTTTATGTTTTTCCAAATTCCAAAGGAATCTTCGGAGTGACCGATTTGTACCACGCGATGCGTAAACAATTGCAAAAGGGTTTCACATTCACGCTAGTGCGTGATAGGGTACAGAACGTGTGCAAAACTACTATAAAATAAAAGGGTCAAATGGTAATCAGAGGCTTTATGTCCTACAGGGTTCTGAAGGAACCGTTAAAGTGACCGATCTGCACCACACGATGCATAAACAACCACTGAAGGGTGCCAAGTTTATGCTAGTGTACATCCGGATGCAAAACACTTACAGGACTACCATATAACATGGAAAATAACACTAAAGGACCCTCCTTCTAGTGCCAGAAAACTGTAGCAACTAAAAACATCGGCAGTTGGAAAACACCAAGAGGTCATCGGTCATGACAGTATTAACCTTGTATCCGCGCGAGGGCCGTGCTAGATTAAAATGGAAACAGGGTGCCCTGAACAGTCTGGTCGATCAGATAGGAACTTAATCAATGTCACTAAACCTTTTGCAAACGTGTAATGTGAAAAGAACGTTTGTAGCGTAAAATATCAATTATTATATGCAAGGAATGAAAACGATGCAAAATGCAATGATAACAAGAGAAGAAAGTAAACTGGAGTTAAGAAATGCACTGCTTTCAAGGCTATGGCTTTACTTTATTAGAGTGGATATAATCGGTTGCATGACATTGGGAAGCACAGAGATCCCAAAAGTAACCAAATATGTTCAAAGTAAGCTAATTGTGTGTCTTAACATGGATTCATGAGCTAATAATGAGAAATGCTACAAAGGCAATGGAAAAAGAGATAACAGGATGCAAAACAGGGATGCAAACTATTTTGCTAACAGGTTTTTCAATTGGTTTGCCAACAACAAATGCCAAAAATGCTCAAAGTTGGTCAAAATTGCCAACCGCTAAAATTTGCCAACCCTTTGAGCATTGCTCATCAAGGTATTTATAGGGCTAGGAACACATGAAAGATGCAGTTTGGACACCACGTGTCCTAGACCTGCCAGATGTTAACGTGTCTGTGCTGCATGGACATGCAAAGCTGATTGATGAGCCTGCCACACTGCAATTATGCTTTTAGAACTAAAGACGTTGGGATTAGGTGTGCCATCAATGCAGATAAGGAGTGATGTGCACCAATGTAGCGTAGCCGCCTGCTATGCTGTGCTATGCTGTGGAGCATAGACACTTTAGCATAGTGTAGTTGCTTGCTATGCTATGCTACACTTGACCACCTGCTACGCTGTGGAGCGTAGACACGTTAGCGTAGTGTAGCTACTTGCTATGCTATGCTACGCCTGACCACCTGCTACACTGTGGAGTGTAGCCATGTTAGCGTAGTGTAACTATTTACTACGTTGTGCTACACTGTGTAGCATAGCATGTTTAGCGTAGCGTAGCATGTTTAGCATAGCGTAGCTGCTTGCTACATCGTGCTACGCTATGTAACATAGCATGTTTAGCGTAGCGTAGCATGTTTAGCATAGCGTAGCTGCTTGCTACGTCGTGCTACGCTATGTAGCGTAGCCACCAGTTCGAAGAAGAAATATGTGTTAGAGCTAATTGCAAGTGTTGGAAGCCTTTGAAGTATTTTGGTTGGCTCTACATGTTTGCTACACTATGCTATACTACGTAGCATAGCATAGCATAGTAGTTGGCCTATTTGAAAATCATGTTGACAATCTGCAACCTTTGCTCTTTGTGATGTGAAGCATGCGAACTTGTTGATCCTGCATTCTAGGACACCCTTCTATTTTTTCCTGCATCATTGCTATGTTGTGCTATGCTATATAGTGTAGCATAGTGTCGCAGCCAATATAGCCTACTTTTTGCTTGATCTACTGCTTTTCTAGTAAGAGGAGCTTTGCCGAAGGACTTGAAGTTAAGCGAAGCAACTGGTTTTGAAGACCGAGAGTGCTTGCTCAGTGCAATTAAAATCACTAAGTAAGCTGGGCCTTTCTACCTTACTTTTGCTATGCTGTGCTACACTACATAGCATAGCACTTTGTCCTACAACTGTCTTTTGAGGCTTGCTACGCTACATAGCATAGAAAACTTCTTAACTAGAAAACTTGCCAAACTGTTTTGAGCAGATTGAGCACTGCGAAAACCCTACGCTTTGCACCTGAGTAGACTGTCAGCTAGATGAACTACCCAAGTGGGCAGGCCGAAGAGTCCATTGGACCTGTCAACACTGGAAGTAGAAAATTTGCCGAATTGGACAATCTAAACTCAGAGCATCCATTTCTTGCCAAAGTGACATGATGTTGCCTGGGTGCCAAGGACCCAGTAAAGCAAGAATGTCTTGAAAATTTAGGGTGTTTCAGGTTGGATGAGACTGCCTTGCTATTTTTTACCCAAATAGCACATAGGCTTGTAAGAATAAATTCGAGCACCTAAGAGATTATGGTGTCCATTCCTAGGTAACAAGAGTTCCTAGAAATTTTTGGGAACATCATAATCTTCTTGATGTGCCTAGAGGAAGGTAAGGGGACTACTATCTTGGTGATGCAACACCATGGGCAAAAAACAATAGTGAAAGTGGTGGCTAATAGAATTATTGAAGCACTCAATGCTACTATGGCATCGATGCCTAACATTACTACACTTAAGGATGTGCAAGCCTTCACAGGAGCATCGAGTGGGAGACTTAGCATAGCTCAACATGAGAAAGTGTTGGGTTGACTGATGGAAACTAGGCAACTGGTTTAGAGATCTTTGTTCTCCTAGAGGAAATCATTGCAACCTAATCAGAGTTGTTAGAAGTCATGGGCAAGCTCATCATCACCAATGCCCAAGTCAAGGTAGCCACTACTAAAAATCGTCAGTTGGATACCAAGGTTGTGGAATTGAAAGCCTAGCTAGTCAATCCTACCATTCTTAGCCAAGCTATCATGAGGGATGAAACTTTCTTGCAACTTCAAAATTGACTTAAAGAGGCTAAGAATGCCAAGGGGATGGTGGTCTTCAATGCATCCTTATCAAAAGATCTTGCTGCCCACAGCAATAAGAACTTGGCACAAGTTCTCAAAGAGAGCTTAGCCCTTCCTAAATACATCCATTACATGCATAATATCGAGCAAAAAGACTAGATGGTTGAATCTATAAGGAAATAGTAGAAGTATCCCGCCAAGACAAACATGGATATGAGGAGGTTAGCAACTAAAAATAGGAATCTTTGAATGAGAAAGTTTAGGCATTTCACCAAAAAATGGCCATTGAGGTAGCTACTTGGGAAAATAAGAAGCTAAAATTCAAAAGAGTCAAAAATCATTATAGGGACTAGGTAGGACTCCTCAAGGAGTTGAATGAAAAGGAATTCAATTGGCCAAGGTGAAGATGAATGGGGCCCTCTAGTAACTCCAGAAAAGAGGTGATGTATGGTAATTGATCTTTAATAGCCTTAATGCCTACAACAAAGTAGAGATCTGACTAAAGGAGTTGTAGATTCAAGAAATAACAGAATAGATGGAGCTTGTCAAACTCCATTATGTAAACTTGGTGATGTTGACATTTCATAGGCCAAGGTCTAAATTAGAGAAGTAGGTGGCTAGCTCATATCTCTCTATGAGGTTGAGTTCAAGCATTATAAGGATACCAAGTAGAAGCTAGGAACAACCAATGTCGAGCTTGAATTTTTCAGGACCCAATTCATAAATCAATGATTGATTGCTAAGAACTTGGCTAGAAGGATGAATTACTATCATGAATTGGAAAACCTCATAAAGATGTTTGATGTTGAATGTAAACAATTCATAGTGTGGTTTATCAAAGTCAAAGAATTGTTCCTATAATGCCCTATTTGTGGGATGTCCCTGTACCAGCCCATATTGGCAAAGCCACATGGATTGTGTAAAATCCATGGAGAAAGGAGAAGAATATGAAAGCATTACTAAATGCTTTTCATCTTCCATTGGAAGTAGCAACTGTAGCAGGACAACCATAGCCTCAACCACCATTGCTATGTGCATTGGAGCCTCCACCTCCTAGCATTGTTTGATCTTCACTTTGTATTTAATAATCCAAGGATCCATGTGATTCATTTTTGTAAGGGTACCCAATTTTGTTATCCAAGATACCCATTTTTGTAATTTCTGTAATTCTATACAATTTGACACTTAGAGTCAGTCAGTTAATAATCTCATACCTTTCCAATTTTAAAAGAAGCTCACTCCTTTTTTTTGTTCACTCAAGGATGAGTTTTCACTTAGTTGTGAAATTATGATGAGTTGTTTAATTGGCTACTTCAATGTAGCCCCATTGACATATCCCCATTGATGCAATCTTGTCGATGCATGATTTAATGCATTGATGCAGTGTCTAGTGTTGCCTATATAAATGTGTGTACCCATTTCATTTATGACACATTATGTCATTAGTGTAGCTGAATTCTTATAGTTTTCTTCCACCAAAGTTAGAATATTTTGTGGGTGCCCATAGTAGAACTTCAAGGATTGTACGGATCCTTACTTGAGCATTAATGTACATGAACACTTTGATGTAATAGTAATTAGGATGAGATTCTTGGGACTCCTTGTAGCACTTAAGAATAGATTAATGCTTCTTTTCATGCACTTTACATTCATGTTTTAATTAATACATTTAATAATAATAAACACATAAGTACAACCATCTTAAACATACCATTAATGCTTGGTAATACTAGTGGTGTTATCGCTTGGTTTGCCCAGTAGCCTAATACTGGATAACCTAGTAGTGCTTATAATGAGTTTAGGATGTGTATTGGAGGTAAGCCCTAATGCTTATGTTCAATTAGTTAGCTTAGGAACTATTAGCTAGTTTGATGATTAGTTTATCAACTATTTACCTTTACTTCCATACTTAGACTTAGAAATATAAAATATAAATAAATATCATGTGCCTTGGCTTACACTTAACCATACACTTGAAGTTACACAAGTGAAGTAAAAAAAAACAATGATTACATCTCTAAGACACTATCTTTGCCCATTGGTGCATTTAGGGGCTAAGTCTACGAAATTTGATTGGATCAAAAGTGAACGCCTGTGATTCATATGGTTGGGTAGAGGGACTACTTATAGGTCATCAAGGACTATTAGCATCATTATCCATTTGCATGTTAACTGCCATTATAGTTTTTTCCTATTTAGGTTGTAGAGGCAACCCATCTTACATTGAATATGAAGAAATAGGTGGTAGAGGATAATTAGGTAGATTATTATATGGGTGAGAAGCATAAAAAAGTAATGTAGAACACAAACTAGTGAATCGCTGATATTTTCAAGGATAGTAATAGTGAGTAAAGTGGGCTATAAGACCAATAGGTAAAATAGGTTATTGCATGAAATATTCATAAGGATCTGGTTAGTGATAGAGATATTATTGTCTAGATGATGGTATCTATCATAACTATGGATTTTGCCACTACTATTGATAATATTATTGAGGTTTTCCTAATGCCTTACTTAGATAGTACTATGATAAAAGGGCTTTCTATAATTTCCTTGAAGGTATGTCAACCTTTGTAGCATCTTGTTAGAGTTTGATTTTACATCACTTAATAACTCTAATGTACCCAAGGATCTTATGATTAGGATCTTCATATGATATTGATCAAACTTAATCTTTTTTAAGATATTTTTATCACTTAAGAATCTTTATGAACATCATAAATTATAAATTACAACTTGTTTTTTGATCTTATAATGAATTCCATACCCATCCTTGGCCAACTAGTTAATATATAAACTTTGTGTACACCTTAGCTACACTTCCTTGTAGTATCTTCCTTACTCCAATGAAGCATTCTAAGTGATCTTCTCTTCTTATTTAGAAAACTAGATTAAGCTTACACTTGGATCAACTTGGATCTTCTCTTCCTCTTTAGGAAATTAGATTTTGAGTATTTTCAAAGTCTTATTTACTTGGCACCTTTATTTCTATAGTAAAAGATGCCCAACAACACCTTTCACTCTTTAGTTATAAAGTTTGTTATAGGTTATGATGATTGATCATCATAACATAATATTCCTCTTTCTTTAAGATGTTTGGTAATTGATGAGTGGTGAGGTACCCCTACACTCAACCATACGAATACGAGCGTGTACGCTCGATCCGGTCGAACTCCGCAGATTAAATGCCTTAACACCACAAGAAACACTTGGGGTTAATCGTTCGTTGTCTTCCCAGGCTTGCTTGTAAGTGTCACGGTGTATGGTTAAGCAAGTCTGAGGTATG
>MNCI01018080.1:474119-486034 GCA_015680685.1 Gnetum montanum
TGGGGAAAAATTCTAACTCTGGAGTGATCAATCTACCAGAGCTTTACTATTTCTAGCCAGGATTGGGAAATGAAGGGAGTGCCACCTCTTATTTATAGATATGGCGGCGGGACGCGATATCGCGTACGCGATATCGTAGGAGAAGATGCGATATCGCGGCGCATGCAGGTCGCGTCTCATCAGTAATTTATTAACTTAACTTTCTTCTTTTTCTTCTTCATTGAATAGTAATCTTTTATATTCTTTCTTATTTTAAAATTCTTTATTATACATTACATACTCTTCTTTACAACTTATTCCTTTTCTTATCTTCCTTTGTAATTCAAACAATGCTTTTTCTTTTATATAGTAAGAATCATCATGAAAGTTCATAATCAAGTGTTATGATTTCATGGATTAATTATAGTTGACATAGATAATTATGAATTAACATCCATGATTACAACACTAATAATTGAACATTATAATTTTCTTAATATTTAATGCTTCCCTTCAAGCATTAATTTCATAAATTCATTTGCCATTTTGTAAAGAATTTTATGAGTGCTATGGTTTATGACCATATATTCAACCTTATGGTGGTTAACCATGAAGTAATAGATACAGATGTAATTAGACTCACATTCACTCATAAATTCATAGGAAACCATGACAAATGAACTCAAAGAATAATTCTAAATAGGGGTCTTTTTATTATTGTGTAACTCATAGTATTATATTCATGGTGATTCAATGTTAGGAATAACTATATCTTCCTCGATATTATGTAGACATGTTTGTTTACCTTTTATGGCTACTACTTCTTCCTATTTGTGCTAGCTTTTTTGTGCTACTAACTTGCATGACTATTTTGGCTGTGGCTACTACTTTAGCTATTAAACATTTCTCACTTTGTTTAATCTCCATTGTATTAGACTTATTCTATGATGGGTTATTTTGTTTATTTGTGATCATCTTTGCTACAATGATATTAGGATGTTGTAGAACTAGGTAATTCTAATACAAGTTTAAGTTGTGTTAATTGAATCTATGAGCTTTTTCATTCTTACTTCATCTCCTTTAGGCTTTGTTATAGCTGCATTGCTTCACTTTCCTTATTGATAAATTGATATTTAAATTCTTATGTAGTTTTATTAGCTACATGCATACAGTCCTTGTCTTGCTTGATGTTCATCATCAAAGTATTGTTGTTAGTCACAAATTCTAGATTTATGCTATGAACAACCTTGTTTTCTTCTTTGACTCTTGAGTACTCATCCTTTAATTCTTTAATCATTTCTTGATATTAAACTTCAACTTAATTGATAACATTATGAAGATCTTTGGATAATTTGACTAACATTTGGTCTAACATGCCTAACTTAGGCCTGATTTTGTTGTTGTATTCCTTTATGATATTAGAAAATTTCTTGAATTTCTTTGTAAGTTTTTCATATTTACTAATTTAAACCAATTTTATGACCTACCATTCTTACTTTTCTTGTTCCATCAAGGATAGTTCTTTAGTGCTTTAGTTGTTTCTTCTACTTTCTACTCTTGGATAATTCTAAATTCAAGTGTATAAATAGGTTTTCATTCTTATAAGCTCATTATCTTTTAATATGTACTCTCTTTTTTATTCAAGAAAATATTTAACTTCTTCATGGATAGCTATTTTAAGAGCCTTGGCTCATAACTTGAATGTGTTTCCTATAATTCTTTGATAACCTATCACTCATAATCATATGAGATTCTAATTAAAGGTAAGTAATTCTAAGTTGCCAACATTTGAAGAATATTTAATTTTATCATTTTAAGATATGCATTCATAGCACATGTATTCAAAGATATGCATGCATAGCACATGTCTTCTCCATGACATTTAATAAATCATTGCCCTTTGAAGAGCATCTTTATCAGGTACCTCTAGACTAACATAATCTTTCTCATTAATATTATTAACATAGATAGGAGTAGGGATAATGAAAAACTTATCTTTAAGTCTCCTTTATCTTTCATGCTTGGCCTTAAGTTTTGGAAGTGAGTTTTCAATGTTGCCCTTAGACATTATCGTGTAAATACTTTCTATCTTCTAAAGTTTTTTCCTTCCTATACTTGTAGCTAAAGTAGATGTAGTAGTTATCTTTGGTATTCTTCTTCATGAATCTTGTTCAATTTAAATAACTGAGATAATTATTTTTGTAGAAATATTAGGACTTGATCTAGACTTCATGATTTCTAAATTATTCAAATTTTTTACTTCAATTTTGAACCAAAGAATAGGAATCATTAACATGACTAGAAGATTTAAGGGCATTGTAGTGATAGATAACATTTTTGACATCTAATTAAATAAACACCCAAATCCAAACCTAAATGAAGTACCTTCCTTGATCTTGACTAGGACTTTATAAAATTAATAAATAATAAGTTATGCCCAACTGTACTTTAATATTCAAAGGTGAATATAAAATAGACACTTAAGAAGACACGATTGAATTGAAGTTGGGTGATCCAAATAATCAATTTATTTATTATAAATCTTTACAATAGACTTCATGGGTTCATATAAGATATTAACTTTGATCCAAGTTGTTTTCTTATTCTCTAGATAGACTTGCTTTGATAGTAATAATTATGTCATGCAGTTCCTAACTACATTATGTGTATTAATAAAGGAAAAATACATGTTATTGATTCAAATATTGAATCATATAATTTCTTCATTAAAAGGGACATGCATGGAATTACCTTCATTGAAGAGCTTAAACATATCATCTTTATACAACTTGAGAGTCTTTAATAAGTCATCATCTAAAATTAGAGCTTTGACTAACAAATTGTAATTATATATTCTTCCATTTCAATTTTTTCTAGTTTTCATTGAATTTTTGGATCAACCATCATTTGTAGATGATTCTTACTAAAGATTATGGTCCCCTTACTTTTGAAATTTTTCTTGATTTCTTGAGTTAGTGAAGATACAACTGTCTTCTTCCCAATAATAATTGTCTCAAAATTGTACTTCTTTTTGGGATTCAAGACTATTCTTGTAGAATCAATCTCTATGATACATAGTTTTTCTAGGAAATTCACACTTTGTATGTTCTGCCCTTGATAAGGATTTTTCCTAGTTGCTCTATTCTTCTCTTTGCAATGATTTGATTTGTGCAAGTGTACTTTTAACTTTTGTCTAATTAACATTTATATTTTGTAATTTCTTCTTCATATATTTTTATGCTTCATAAGAATGACATTAATAAAAATGCTATGAAACACATTGGTCTTTATTTTTTCTTCATCAATGATTACAATAATGAGACAAGGTATAATTGATTCTAATTAACCCTTTTGAACTATCTTGGATTTCAGTAAAATGGCTTAGCAAAATAAGGCTTCTTTTAAGGATATTTAGAATTGATCTTCAAAATAAATTTCATGAATTATCCTTGCATATTTGTGGTTGCTTACAATGTCATTTATTTTTTCCATTATAGTATTTGTTATATTTAACAAATTTGTTTTGGAAATCCCACCTTTTTTGTTCTTTATTTCATAGCAAATTTTGAAGATGATATAATTTTTTCTTCATTGTTTGCAATACATACATGATATATCCTAGATGATGTTCCACTAGAGGACTTATTGGTTGATTCATAGATGTCTTCTGAAATTTTTTAAGGTGCAAAATTGCTTCATTAATTATGTTTCTAGAGCTTAGAAGTTTCTCACAAACCTTCTTCATTTTCTTTAATCTATTACTTCTCTATGTAATACTCTTAGATTTTCCTTTTCATCCCTAAGTTACCTCTTCTATGATTTCATATTTATTACTTTGATGATCTTTGTTAATATATAACATCTTGTTTATTAGTGGATTTTCTCAACTAAATCTCAACCAACATGTCCTATGAATCTTTGATTACTTGCTTAACCACATGTTAGAGGTAGGTATGTTTTTATGCTCTTTGGAAACTATAATTATTAGGATTAATATTTTAGTAACATTTTAAATATTAGTATCATGAACTTAACAATCTTATCACATTTTTACTCTTGTAAATATCATTTTAAATATTTCTCAATTAATATTAACCTTTGCAATCATTATTTGTAACCTTTATTGTTATAAGTAGTCTTCTCTTCAAACTTATTTTTTAAAGTATCTTGCTTCATTAAGTTTCTTTTAAACTTAAGTGAGCCAACTTCTTAACTTGGCTAAGTCACATAAACCTTAGCTTAACTGGGCTTTATGAAATACTTCTTCATAAGCCTTACTTTTCTTTTTCTCCATTGTAACCTTTTAGATGGTCTTCTCCTTTAAGAAACTAGACCAAGCTACATATGACATAATTGGAACTTTTAGTTCTTCTTTAAGAAATTGGATCTTATGCTATAGGGATCTCATGTGTCTTCTACAATACTTACTTATTAGTCCTTTATAACTAATAAGTATCTAATGATCCTAATCACATTTGTGACATAGGGCATATTTCCTTTATAATTTTATGACTAACTTCCTTATCTTCTTAATATTCATAATTAATAAAAGTTCTGAGAGATATTTTGGTACAAATGGTTTCTTCTTAGTTTAAGATAGAGTCTAATTATTATTCCAACACGACATTATTTCCATTTACTTCTCTGCTTCATCTTCTTATTCTTATTTCTTTCTCACACATTTTATGTTCTTCTTTTAATTCTCAACCTAAAATATATTTCTATAAAAATTCATGATGGTTCCTAAGATTAGATACATCTTTATGAAAAGAAGTTCTTACAAAATACTAAATTTAATTTATTATTATTTTATAAAATTCATGATTGAAATTTATGTATTATATGATTAACATCACAACCATATTCTAATACCATGTTAGAGTTTATTTTTATGTTACTTAATAACTCTAAGGATTTTGTGGTTAGGATATTAACTTGATAACTATCAAACTTAATCTTTTCTCAACAATTATTATCACTTAAGAATCTTTATGAGCATCATAAATTATATATTATAACTTGATTGTTGATCTTATAATGAAGATCATAGTCATTCCTAGCCAAATGATCAATGTATGAACTTTGCATATACCTTGGCTACACTTCCTTGTAACATCTTCTTTACTCCAACAAATCCTTTCAAGTGATCTTATCTTCTTATTTAAGAAACCAAATCAAGTTTAACTTGGCTTAATTTGGATCTTCTCTTCCTCTTTAGGAAACAAGATCCTAAATCTTTTCAAAGTCTAATTTACTTTGCACCTTCACTTCTCTAGTAAAGGATGCTCAACAATACCTTTGACACTTCATCACACTTTAGTTATGAAGTTCATCATAAGTTACAATGATTGATCATTTTAACATAGTACCTTCTTCTTCTTCTACTACTTTGAATATTAATTACTTATATTCTTTCTTACTTCAAGATCCTTTGTTATACATTACACCTATTCTTCTTCTCATCTCTCTTTATGCCTTAAATGATGCTTTTCTTTTATTCTATAAGAGTGGTCTTGATGGTTCATGATCAAGTATTAAAATTTTATGAATTAATTATGGATGGCATAAATACTTATGAATCAACATCTGTGATTACAAAACTAATGATTGAACATTATAATGTGCTTAAGATTTAACACATATGCTTCTTAATAAATTTTAAGCTAAGATGATAAGTGCCTACTTTTTGTACTAACGTAATCATCTAGGAATATGACTAGATAATCCTATTTTAGATTTTTGTATTGATAAACATCATAATCATCATCTTCATCTAATTTAGAATTAGATATTTCCTCCATTGTAGCTAATTTCTCTTTTTTCCTATAAATGTCCTTCCTCTTATTCTTACAAAATTGTTTTGTACAACTTTGCAAAGATACCTTTACAAACGAAATGATCTAGCACCTAATTTGCAATCACAAATGATCTCCCAAATCATATAGTATTTGATATGCCAATGATAATGATACAAAGAAGCACACTTATGTAATTGAATGTACACTTAGCCTATCCATCATGAGCTAGGATTAAGAAGAAAAAGATGGAACTGCACTCATAATAGGATGAGGAAATGCTATAACTTAATAAAATATTAATACATATAATAAAATAATATGTATGATAGAGTGTGTGATTTGAAGTAATAAAAAAATATACTAGTAATAACCAATTAACTAAAGAGCATGAAATAACAATATGGAAGAGGAAGGGTGAAAAAGGGGGGAGAGGGGGTGGGGGAGGGGGTGTTGTTGTGGAATGGAGGTAGGGGGAGGGGAAGGATTTTAATTTCCTTCTCAAAGAAAAATAAATTAATAAGACTTCAATGAATATAGGATCTTATAACAAACTCTACTTGAAGAATGAAAGTAGAAGTAGGAAAAATCCTAACTAGGCTAGCTAGGATTTGGCATAAGAGAATGTTGGTTTAAGTAAATAAACTACAAATAGAAAGTGCTAGGAATAGGGATGAAACAAAAAATAAATAGTTAGAACCAAGGCTAAATGATGTTACAACAATAAGATCTTGAATCTTATAATTGATAGGATGAGCCAAAAGCATTATTACTATGATCTAATATCATTTTGGGGTTAGAATTTATTGTTATAAGATAGCTACAAGTGTGTGTTGGTGACCGTTTGGGACCAAACTACCAACATCTCCAAATAGGGTTTAGGTGCTTACTGGTCTCTAGCAACACTAAGTCCCAGATACCTCCAAATAGACTCAATAATTATGTGAGTATGTGTTTGCTACTGTGAATGTTGAAATGGTTGGGTTGTGTATGAAATTGTAATTGGCTATCATAAAAGAAATTAAGCTAACTTTGTCAAACACTGTGAGTTGTTAAAGATTACTATTTTTTCCAATCACTTAGTCTATTCGATCCCTATAGTACGTTACTTGTAACAAATAAAATTTTACAGAAACATTTGAGCACAATTCTACCAATCTACCCCTAATTTCCCCTAGAGAAAAATTCCACAAGAAAACCAGGAAGAGAGAGAGATTCAATGGTCATAGAAAAAGAAAGAAAAGAAAGCAAATTTATGTGAAATCTCAAATATTTAAGCAAGATAAATTAACATAAGGAAACACTTCACAATAAAGCTATTCCCAATTCAATAACTACGAATTGTCCAAACCTTCACAGCTCAACAAGCAATTTAATAAAGATAATCTTATTATACTACCAAAAATTACTACGTAAATGAAAAAGTACGAGTCTCTATTTTGGCCAATTAATAGTTGTTGAAGATTTCATTCAATAGAGCCTTAAAAAAATTTGACAATTTCAGGATTGAAATACCAAGACAATACACTTTAAAACAATGAAGCTATTTTAGTCATATCAAAATACCAAAGATTTTCCTAACTTCTCTATGCTCAAAATAGGTAGTTTTACTAAAACATTACTATTAAATTGCTCTTGAGGCTTTTCAACAACATAAGATCTTCTATGGAAATTTTTAATAGGAGTCTAATCTTGTGCAAAAATAGAGCTATAAAAGCAACCTAGAATAAATCCCAAGATTAAATGCCAAGCACAATACTATCTAAACCATTAGCTAAGTAACTAAAAAAAATGACAAAGAGTAAATTCATAGGATTAAAACAAAGTAGCTAAGTTGATGCATTTAGCAAGCCATCTTACAAATAATCTTCAATTTTCTTTTTCCAAATTCTACCCCACCCCCAGTTTTCTTCTACCTTTGAAGGTCCTGTTATAGTAACCTTAGGGTAGTTAGAATAATCATGAGGGGTTAAGGGTATTACAAATATCTAGGAAAAAGTTATGATAACTTGAGAAATATAAGTTATTTTTGACAAGTGTCCTACCCAATAATCTCTTTTTCTACTTTAAAGAAAAACTTTTTCCTTTATATTCATTTAGTTGTAAATTATTGTTAAATTTTATATTATACCTTCATGATTATATTAATATTATAGTTTGGCTAATGATAAAGGAAACACCCTTTTGAAAATAATAACATTTGGCTTATGCCACATTCCTAATGAGTGTCCCTTGCATTTTAAAAATTTTGTTGCATATTTCATCTTTTTTTCCTTGTGAGGCTAGCTTGTTGTAGGTGTTAATTTTTTGTGCATACACTTGGAATATTGTGCTATCCTCATGAGTAGAAACCATTCCCATGCTTTGCAGTCTACTACATTGTTACCACCAGCCATCCATTCCTTTCGCATGTAACCTTCACTACTTGCTATTGTTGATGGATGTCTCCGAATTTGGCTAAGTTATTATTCTAGTTGCAAGGCCTACGAAACATGGCCTAAGGCTTTGGTTCTATAAGAACCCCTATCTTTGATGCTGCCCATGCTTTGTGAAAGAGGAAGAATGCAGATGGTGGTGCTGGTTCGGTTGCTAGGGCATTAGAAATGACCATCATTATGATGGATTGTGGCATTCAGAAGGTTTTCAATTTCAATACAATTGCCACAATTATGTCCATCATGCCTATTGCCACATGAGTCTTCTCCACTAAAGGCATACATGTTCAAATTTACCATTAGGTGCTGAATGGCATAGAGACAAGTTGTAGTTTCAGAATTCCACACCTCATTTGAGTTTGTTTTCTTCTTGCTTATGACATGCCCATGAGGCAAGGCCTCCACGATGATGCCGTTAGGATTTTTCATTTGCCTTTTTTTTATGTTTTTGTTTATAGAATATTACTGGAATTTTCCCAATGTGCAACAAGGTTACCTAATTTTTGATAAACTTTAACTTGTGAAATAGTCTAACAGTTAATTTAATTCATTCAATTTTGATGAAACTGCCAATGATCACTTCTAAAACTTTTTCTTTGCTCTTTTTTGTGATTTTATTATTGAAACATATTCAATTAATCTCTGCCTAAATACTATATGTTATTTTGAAAATTAGCAAGAATAATACTTTCAATGATTGAATTTGAAACAAAATTATGATTTTCTAGCTTAGTTATGAAATTGATAAGGGTAAACACTAGATTAGTATGTATATTAATTTATTTTAAAACTTCCAGTTACTCAAGACTTAAAGATGAAAATGCTACAGGCCATTGAATCATTGCCAACCTCTAAAATGGTACACCATCAAATTCTCATGGGTTTTACCATGCAAATTATTTTTTTTGATCAAGAATAACTATCCTTAGACTTTTGATATTTAACTAGTATCAACCATTTCCTCTTCAGTGTCCTCTTCTTTTTTTCAGTAATTTTTCCAAATCACAACATTTACAATGCAAGCATCTTCTACTTACATTTATCTTCATACTATCTCGTAGATATAATCACAAATAATGTTTCACTCTTGTGAATATTGCTATGCCTCTATATATATATTTTTAATTACTACTCCATAGAATGGCATAAAGGCGAGAACAGGGTGATGCTAGTAGGTGGTGTTGATAATTGTAAAGGTAATATAAGCTTTAGTGTCACTAGCATAAAAAAGGTGCTGAGTGTTGTCAATGTGAGTAGAAATGGATGTTGAATGGATTTGGTGGAGTGCATAGTCACAAAAATGAAGGCCAAAGTACTGTAGGTGATGCTATTAACATTGCTCTCTCTCTCTCTCTCTCTCTCTCTCTCTCTCTCTCTCTCAAAGAATAAGAAATGAAAGATTGCCAAAAGATCTAGAATGAGTAAAAATGTGAGGTATTTATAGTTTATATTTTTTTCAAAATTTATGAAATAGATTAAAAAGGTTAATCATTTTATCTTACAATTTCACATGGAAATTTTAGAATGACTAGATGATAATCAATGTGTATGTTAGTGTCACCTAGAATACTTAGCTTTTCTAACCTACATTCTACTGAGAAGTGCTCTTAGTGATGTTTGGTTTAACACTAATAATTAGTAAAATTATTAATGCTTTGCCATGAGATGTTGCTAATGCTAAAGATACTAGAAAAGGTTAAATTTATTAAGTTTCAGATGGTGATGCTAGCGTTGATTCCAACATTAGTCTTAGCATTAACTAGCTAGGGATACTTATAATGATCTTTAAAAAACCACTTGAAACAAAAATTGAATGTCAAAGTTCTTCCCTCACTAGTTGAGATCTATTTGGAGGTCTCAATGAGGTGAAAAATCCTTGTTTGAAGCTCTAGCAAATGTAATGATCTAATGTGAAAGACACCTACATGTGTTACACCTAGATCTTATCAAAGTCAATAATAAGGAAAAAAAATGAATACAACATTACCTCCTCTTAATGGATGTTGATTAAATGCTAGAGGATCCATAAAAAAGAGTTGTAGAAATGATAATGTCTAGTTTGTACCTATAAAAAAGGGGAAGTAGGAAGTGGGAAATGGAAACAAAATTAGGATACCACTTATACATCGATCATGAGAATGATGTTATGCCATAGAAATGGGGCATGACTAAGTTATACATAAAAGATCATCAAAAGGATAACATTTATGATTTTTCTCTCCCTATCTCACTCAAGCTTAATACCCTCATGGGAAACGAGTAGATCCTCCAAATCCTTATTGCTAGCATGATGAGGAAGGGAATAGATATGGAAATGAAATTTAGAGGAAGAAGTAAGAAATATGAATGGAGGAGAGTAAATGATAGATTTTCAAAAACAAAGAAAGTAATAAAATGAGAAAAGAAATGAGGAACATGACCTATACATTAATTTTGGATGCTATGCCATAAAAGTGGAACATGGATAAATCCCATGCTTAATAATATTGATTATGATGTACATTCCTTCCTATTCCACTCCAATATAGCACTTCTTCACATGGAGTAAAATTGCAAAATAGTAAGGGCTCTTTACATAAGGAAAATCACTTATGAACATTTCTCACTAGGGATGTGATGGAGAAGAATAATGAGATAGATAGAGAATAAGAGAAGAGAGAAAATTGATGTAGAGAAGAAGATAGAAATAAGAAAAAATGATAATAGAAAATAGCAAGAGAACTAGCAAAGAGAAAAAATTGATGTAGAGAAGGAGAGAAAACTAATAAAAATGATAGTAGAAACTATTACAATGGAAAATCTCGATCACTAGAAGAAACCAAGGATTCTCAGTCGTAGGCAACCTTAACCTCAAATCCCCTAGGACCTCCATAAGAAAAATGGGATTCAAGGTGCCTTAGATGGTCTAGTAGATCACTTAGGGGCATAGTGGGGGAGGGGGGTGGGGTGCAAAATGGGGGTGTAACAAAAGCATATAAATATGAAAATCTATGAAACAATGTACTAAAATATAACAATTATATATGAAATTGTACACAATCTAAAATCATAAATTTCATTAAATGAACAAAGAATGAGTTCAAAGATGTGTACAAAATTGGTGCCCAAGAGGGGGACAAAAGGGGGTTCACTTGGGTAGGGGTTCAGAGCCCATTGAAGCCATGATGAACTCCACGATCTGGTATCTCTACCACTCTTGATGCTATCAAACCTCCTTTGTCTTTACCTTAGATTTGTAATGTTGTATGATGTTGGGCATTATGGAAATGTGAAGGACTGGGGTGGCCAAAGTGCACCATGTTGGGATTTGGTGATCTCAAGGGGGTAACAATGGCACCCAAAGATGATAGATCAAAAGGGGGGAGTAATAGAAGCAACAAGTTATAGGGGTTCCACACTGATAGGCCCCAAGAAGTTGCATTTTTACTAAGAAAGCAAGAACTCTTGGATGCCAAAATGCCAAAGGTGTTGAATTTCAAAAGTATGGAACCTTAACATGATGCCAAGGTTTGGTTTTTATAGGGTTATGGGCATGATTCAATCTATAAACTAGCTGTAAATGGTTGATATGATTTACTACAAATTAGCTACCAATGGCTAACATGATTGGCTGAAAATTGGCTACCAAATTGCTAATTGATTGGATAAAAATTAGTTGCCAAATTGTTTGTTGTCAAATTGCTAAAAATTAGCTACCATGTTCATT